>JASDQU010506160.1:2254-13377 GCA_032191745.1 Picea mariana | reverse complement strand
TTCTCTCCCTGGCTGCGCGATGAGGCTCGCGCCCTTTTTCCCTTTCCTCATCCTCCGACATCTGTCGCTTCCCCCTCTTCTGGCCCGTATGATCCCTTTCCCATCTCACCATCCATCCATCGTCTGCCACGTGTCCCGCCTCTTTCCACGACAACTTCCCACCGCATGTGCACCCATCATGTCTTGTATCTTGCTCCTTTCACTTATTATCTTCCACCACATGTCTTCCCCTTCCGCCTCTCTTACACCTCATTTATTCTTACTTTCCCCTCGTGGTTTTGGCCCCATCACTCCGTTGTTGTGCCCCATCGTTTGTGCTGGCCTCCACGTCTATGCACCATATCGCTCAACTAATCCAAGTGGCAGCGCAAAAGGGTCTTCCACGTCGCAGAAGTGCCGAGTTGGTCGAGCCATCCTCAATCCTGATGAAGCAGTTATTGAAGCACTTGGTGGTGGTTAGACATCACCTCCGCCATAATGGGAAAGCCCGGAAATGAATTAAAGGCACGTCGATTCACCGCTGGAACTGTCAGGAGTTTGATTGCGTCTGACATAAGTTGCACGATCTTTCAGAGACTACAGATGTTGATTGTCAGAAGCCATGCAGACGCAAATCTTTCAATGCAGTGTCTTGATTCCACTGTTGTTGTTGTTCTGAGTATATGAAGGCATTTTCGCCATTTTTGTATCTATCAATGGTAGAGCTAAGATCCCGACTGTGAAGTTTTAACAATCATTCTAGTTCTATGGCTATGCATCTGTGTTTGAGATTTCTTGTTTTTATGAAAAACAGTTCTCCTTTTCCATCTGTGTTTTCATCTTATATCAGAGGGTTCACTAATGAATGCTTTGCGTGGATTAGCACAGTTATGTCACGATAAATGATTTGTTGTCGCATTACTGTTTTCTCTGGTTTCCTGCATTTGGGTGTAAGAAGATCTTGCCTCTTGATTCTTTCTCTCACAGTCTGTTAGAAAAACTGGTTGTTTATGACAGTCCTTTGCACTCCTCTCGAATAAGTCTTCCCCCTACTCACCCTTATTACAACTCGTTGTTTGGAGTTTATCTAAGACCTCACTCGCCCATGCATATCTGGCCTAGTTTTTGAGTTGAGACGATATTGTTCTGAGTTTGCTTCCATTTGATCACCCCTTATAAACAAATCGTGACATTAAACTGATGGGTGTCAGGCTCTGCTCCTGCAAGCAATCCAGGAGTGACTTATGACACTAACATTTCTGGCGCCGTTGCCAGGGACGAAGTTGAATATTTTCCTCGGGATTAAACGACAATCATCAACTGATTCTGAAGGTGCATCAGATATCAGAACTTGAAGATTGCTACTGTGCGCCTGGCGACTCCATTGTGATGACTCCACTAAGGATAACCTGCTCTTTTCAGCCGTGGCTTCGAGAGGCAGACACACGAGGTCTAATCCATAGCTGGCGTTAGCACCATCTGAAGCAGACCCAGAAAAGGTTATCAGAAAGGGTAAATCCTCGCAAGACGGTGCTTCTACGGCTAAAACAGGTATTTTTGATGATTTGCATGTTTTAGTAGAAACCCCTCCCCCCTCATTTCATCCTATTACATTACCTCCCGTCGTGGTTTCCCGCAGTCTAAATTTTGGGAGTGTTCCTACTGGTTTTTCTCCTCCTGATCTGGGATTAGTAGGAGAAGTCCTTGTCACTCCTTTCTCACCAAAGGTGGTACCCTGTTTCAAACCTAGTACCTCTGAATTTTCTCCTTCTCGGGGTTTTACCACCCCTCCTCCTGTTGTTATTGTTGCTGGAGGAAGGGAGATTTCCACGCCTCTGAGTATAACAGTCTGTTCGCCGAATCCACCGAATTTCCCCCTCCACTCTATAAGCTCGACCCCTGTCTCTCCGTTTCAAATCTCACCTCCCTCTAGTCCTCCCACACCCGTTGTTCCTATGGATGGTGCTAATCCCCCTCAAAATAGAATGGATGCCATAGTCGCTGCTAGATCTGCTCCTTTAATCCTACCCCATCCTATGAATCCCCTCCCTGCTGGAGATTATCTGAAATACATGCCCAAGTTCACTAGGGAAGGAGACATAACTATAGAAGAGCACTTGGCTGCTTTCTACAGTTATGCAGACAATCTAAATATTGAAAATGAAGATGTCTGGATGAGAGTCTTTGTCCAGAGCCTAGATGGAGAGGTAAGGAAATGGTTCAGAGGATTGGCCCCTGGATCTATTGCTAGCATTGAAGCCTTGGATAACATTTTCCTGAGGCAGTGGGGAGACAGAAAAGATTTCATGTATTACATGACAGAGTTTGGGTCTCTGAGGAAAATGGAAGGAGAGTCTGTCTCTGACTTCTCCAAAATATTTAATAAGATGTACAATAAGATCCCTGCAGAAATAAATCCCTCAGAAGCCTCTGCCCAAATTTCATATGCCGATGCATTTGATCCTGATTTCTGCCTGCTATTGAGAGAAAGAAGAGCTACCTCCTTAGCTCAAATTCAAGACACTGCCGTAGAAGTGGAATCCAACATATTGGTAGCTGACAGACTGAGGAACAAAGCTGACGTGGACAGGAGAAAGGGAAGATTCGAAGCCTCAACTTCTGGCCCATCGTTGCCCCACCCTCAAGTGAATGAACTGACCGAGATGATGAAGTTTTTGTCCGAAGAGATGAAGATATTGAAGGTGGAAAGGAAGCAAATGTATAAGGGCCCTCAGGACACCGAAAATAAAGGAGGTTTTAGGAGGCCAAATAATATTTCTCCCCCAACCATGCACAGAGAAAGGGGAAGAGACAGAGAAGACCAAAGAATTCAGGCCCCTTTTCAGAACCATTTGGTGGCTGATGAGGAGGAAAGAGAAACAGATGAGCTTGATCCTAAAATCCACTGCCTAGAAGATGCTCCTCCTTTTCCTCATCTCACTCAGACGGCTTATGAAGAGTCTCTCATGGATAGTCAACTAAATGAATTGAGCAAGGGAGACAAAGCTAGCGGCGGTCGAGGCAGAAACAACCTGAGGTCCGACAAAAGGGCAGCAACACCTGATGTTCCGGAGCAATCCACTAGAGCAGAGAAACCTGCTAATGAAGTAGCAGACGCTCACAGAGGTAAGAAGGCTCAACCTCTCTCTCCCATTTTCCATAATCATGTTCTTGAAATTAGAGAAATCCTAAAGCCTATATCTTCTTTCAATTTCGAACATGAGATTCAAAAAATCAGAATTCCTGTGCCACTCACTGAGTTAATTAAACATGGGGAATTCAAAAAACACTTCTCTGAGCTGTTGAAATATGAATTCTCATACCCTCTCATAGACTCCATAATACTCCAAGATGAAAGGCCTGCAGTTGTCCTAGGTCCCATGGTAGAAGATAGAGATGATTCATCCCCTCCCTTCTACACATCCCTGAACATACATGATAAAGTGTTGCATAATTTCCTTATGGATTCAGGGGCCTCTCACAAACTCATGCCCAAGACTGTCATGGAAGAGTTGGGACTAGAAGTCATTTGAGCCTATCATGACCTCTATTCTTTTGACTCCAGGAGGGTGCAATGTTTGGGAGTTATCAAGGACCTAGTAGTTTCTTTGTTTCATCTACCCATGAAAAGTATGGTTATGGATATTGTGGTAGCTGATGTTCCCCCCAAGTTTGGCATGTTGTTGTCAATATCTTGGATTAAGAGACTTGGAGGAATGTTACAGATGGACCTCACATATGCCACTATTCCAGTGTTTGGAGGGGAGCATAGAAGACTATATAGGGAAGCCCAGCTAGCCTACATAATCAGTGATGAATCCAACCCTACCAATCACCCCATCTATGCCTTGGACACTGATTTGGGCTCCAGTTTACTGCAGCTCACCCACACCCCTGAGGCTCCTTTACAGATCAGAAAGCAGCCCATTCTTAATCAGGAGACACCTCCTCCAACCACCTCTGTTTGGAAGATGTTCTTTGATGGAGCTTCCTCCAGTATAGGTGCAGGTGTCGGAGTGGTATTCATATCACCCTGTCAAGAGACCATAGCTCTGTCATACAAGCTGGAATTCGAAATCACCAACAATGTGGAAGAATATGAAGCTCTTGTTCTGGGTATGAGAGATGCAAAGGAAATGGGAACTAAAGAGATAGCAATATTTGGGGATGCTGAGTTGATTATTCAGCAGGTCAGAAACGCCTATCGTGCTAAGAATCCTCAGCTCAGGAATTATAGAAATGAGGTATGGGACCTAGTTGATAATTTCTTCTTGGCTTTCAATATTTCCTTCATCCCAAGGGAAGAAAATGCTTCAGCCAACTTTTTAGCTATCACAGCTAGTCTGCTCAAAGTTTCGTCGCTGCCTATGGTCAAACCTGAAGTTGAAGTAAGATATAGGCCCTCAGTACCAGACAATGTCAAACACTGGAAGGTGTTTGAAGATGATCAGGAAATCGAGAAATTTCTCCAATCCATTGAGGACTTTTCTGCATTGCACATAGATGAGGATCCTGACATGGAAGGTGACCGTCACCCTGGGGAGTTTTTAAATAAAATTGCCGATCACCAGATTATTCAGCTACCGAGCAATTACATTCCAAAAGGACTAATCCCATTAGAAATACTGTTCGATGGAAATGATGTGGCAGTGAAGGGTAAAGTTTCAGGTGACAATGATGACACAGCTGAGTGCAACATAGGCACACCGGAGGAGCCTGAGTTTGTCAAGCTGTCAAGGAGTTTGACCGAGGAGCAGAGAGTCGAATATACTAAGTTGCTGAAGGAGTTTGCTGATGTGTTTGCATGGACCTACAAAGACCTCAAGACGTATGACACATCAGTCATTGAGCACAAGATCCCACTGAAAGAGGAGGCTAAGTCATTCAAGCAGAAGCTGAGACAGATAAATCCCATGTTGCTACCTGTCATGGAGAAAGAGGTAAAGAAGTTGATGGATGCCCAGATCATTGTCCCCTTGAGATATTCTGAGTGGGTAGCCAATTTGGTCCCGGTGAGAAGAAAAAGTGGGGAAATTAGACTCTACGTTGATTTCAGGAACCTGAACAGGAGCTCTAAAAAGGACAATTATCCCCTGCCCAACATGGAACACATACTGCAAAGGGTAACTGGTGCATCTAGAATATCCATGATTGATGGTTTCTCTGGATACAATCAAATATCAGTCATGCCCGAGGACAGAGAAAAAACGGCCTTCACCACTCCTTGGGGCACATTCATGTATGCCAAAATGCCTTTCGGACTGATGAATGCAGGAGAAACATTTCAGTGGGCCATGGACATAGCCTTCATCGGGGAGAAACACCAGTTTGTGGTGATATATCTGGATGACATCACAGTCTTCTCCAAGACTGATAAAGAGCACCGCTGCCACTTGAAAAGGGTTTTCCTTAAGTGTCGGAGGTATGGCCTATCTTTAAACCCCAAGAAATCATTGTTTGTTATGCAGGAGGGAAAGCTATTAGGCCATATAGTATCGACCGAGGGGGTGAGAATTGATCCTAGCAGAGTGGAAGCGATTCAGACCCTATCACTTCCCAGGTCTAAGAAGGAAGTTCAGGCATTTTTGGGGAAGGTTAACTTTCTGAGGAGATTCGTCTCAAACTTTGTCGAGCTGGTGAAACACATCACAGCCATGCTCAGGAAGGGCCATGAAGTGAAATGGACTGCTAAACCCAGGGAATCTTTTGCCCAAATAAAGAGAGCATTGACTGAGGGACCTGTGCTAATCAGTCCCGATTATTCTAAAGATTTCCTGATTTTCTCGTTTGCTTCTGGTGACTCGGTAGTAGCAGTCTTGTTGCAGAAAAATGATCAAGGGCGAGAGAAACCTATTGCTTTCTACAACAAGGCATTGAGATATGTTGAACTCCGGTATGAGATCATGGAGAAGCAGGACTATGCATTGGTGAAAGCTCTCAAGGCTTTCAGGATCTATGTCTTGCACTCAAAGATCACTGCATATGTCCCTTCAACCTCTGTGAAGGGCATTCTTATACAGCCTGAAATAGATGGGAGAAGGGGTAAATGGATCACCAAGATCCTGGAATTTGACCTGGAGATTAAGCCCAACAAGTTGATAAAGGAGCAAGGTTTGGTCAAGCTGTTGGTTGAATCCAATTGCAAGGCTTTGGGGATTAAATTCATCAATGAGCAAGCTGAGTCATCTGGCAAGAATTCTCAGACCATCATACCACTAGAAGCATGTCCCTGGTACAAGGATCTCTTGTATTTTCTGCAAGAATTAAAGCCCCCTGATGGATTGGGAAAAAGTAAGGCCAGAGATTTAAAGCTCAAAGCGGTCAGATATTGCCTCGTCGACCAAGCCTTGTATTGGAAAGACCCTCTGAGGATACTGTTAAGATGTCTAGATCTGTAGCAAGCCCAGAAGGTAATGTTCGATTTCCATAGCAGTCTCTGCGGAGGTCATCATTTTTGGAAGACCACAGCCCACAAAATCCTCCGGGCTGGGTATTACTTGCCTACTTTGTTCCCTAATGTCTGCAGAGAAGTCAGAGCTTGCATCAAATGCCAGAAGTTCTCAAGTAAGCAACAGCTCAAATCTATGCCATTAAATCCTGTAGTAGTTTCGGCACCCTTTTAGTAGTGGGGACTGGATTTCATTAGAGAGATTCATCCTCCCTCAAGTGGCCAGCACAGATGGATCCTCACTGCGACTGATTATTTCACCAAGTGGATAGAGGCTGTCCCCACCAAGAGCACTTCTCACAAAGTAATCATCATCCTCTTGGAAGACATCATAGCCAGATTTGGCTGCCCAAGTAGGATTGTCNCCCTCAAGTGGCCAGCACAGATGGATCCTCACTGCGACTGATTATTTCACCAAGTGGATAGAGGTTGTCCCCACCAAGAGCACTTCTCACAAAGTAATCATCATCCTCTTGGAAGACATCATAGCCAGATTTGGCTGCCCAAGTAGGATTGTCACTGACAATGCCGCCCCCTTTAGGTCTGAGCCTCTGGTCAAGTTCTGTGAACAATTTGGAATTTCACTGGTTCACTCTACTCCATACTATCCACAAGGAAACGGACTGGCAGAGTCCTCCAATAAAAGCCAAATCAAGCTTATCAAAAAGCTACTGGAGGACAATAAGAGGGCCTGGGACTCAAAGCTCAAATTTTCTCTTTGGGCTGATCGGGTAACAACAAAGAAATCCCTGGGTATCTCACCTTTCCAACTGGTTTACGGAATAGAGGTCGTTTTACCCACTCAACTCGCCTTATCTGTGGCGAATTTCCTTCAAGAATTTGAAGGAGAACCTAACCATGTGATTAGAAGGATTCATCAGATGGTGGAAGTGCAGCAGATCATAGAATAGGTCATGGACATGGCTTATAGTCATCAGCAGAAGATCAAGCAGGCTTTTGATAGAAAGAGCAGAAAGAAAGAATTCGAACAGGGTGACCTGGTACTCAAATGGGACGCACCCAGGCAAGACAGGGGAAAGCACAGTAAGTTTGATGCCCTCTAGTTGGGGCCTTTCAATATCCTTGAAGTATGTTCAAACAACACTTACAGGTTGCAGGATCTGGAAGGCAAAGAAGTTTTTAGTGGCCCAGTAAATGGGCATTTCTTGAAAAAATGTGTTTTGTGAGCCGCAGTCGGCTCTTTTGTTTTTTGTAAAATTGTTTTTTGTTTTGTTTTCAGTTTAATAAATGACTCCATAGCCCAACAGCAAGGCACTGAATCTACAAAGAGTTTTTAGAGCATCACAGGGACGACTCTATCCCCCATGGAGCCAAATGTTAGTGATATTTCTTGTAAGGGGGTCAGAATGTAAAGAATGGGTTAAAAACCCACTTGTCCTAATTTCGGGATGCAAATGCGCACACGTTTAAATGGAAACAAAATATGGACGGCAAGGATCAGAGCGCCCGAATCAATGACACAGATGGAATTCTGGAGCCCCCCCCACCTTTCTACCTTTAAGTGGAGGGGGGGGTCCGGAATCCGGGGTGCACCTCTTCAACGGTCAAGATCAAAGCACCCGGATCAACGTCGCGCGAGGTGATTCCGGACCCCCCCCAGCTTTCTACCTTTAAGCAGAGGGGGGGGGGTCCGGAATCGAAGGAGCATCTCTTCGATGGCTACAGTTCAAGCGTCCGGATCAACGACACACAAGCAACCTGGGCATCCTTTGTCATTCTGTGATTAACCAACGTGGGCCCCTTCCCTGTCATGTAATCTTTTGTGCCATTTTTTCTCTCCCTGGCCATGTGATGAGGCTCACACCCTTTTTCCCTTTCCTCATCCTCTGACATCTGTCGCTTCCCCCTCTTCTGGCCCGTATGATCCCTTTCCCATCTCACCATCCATCCATCGTCAGCCACGTGTCTCACCTCTTTCCACGACAACTTCCCACCGCATGTGCACCCATCATGTCTTGTATCCTACTCCTTCCACTTATTATCTTCTGCCACATTTCTTCCCCTTCCGCCTCTCTTACACCTCATCGATTCTTACTTTCCCCTCGCGGTTTTGTCCCCATCACTCTGTTGTTGTGCCCCATCTTTCGCGCTGGCCTCCACGTCTATGCACCATATCACTCAACTAATCCAGGTGGTAGTGCAAAAGGGTCTTCCATGTCGCAAAAGTGCTGAGTTGGCCAGGCCATCCTCAATCCCGATGAAGAAGTTATTGAAGCAGTTGGTGGTGGTTATACATCGCCTCCGCCATAATGTGAAATCCCAGCAATGAATTAAAGGCACGTCGATTCGCCGCTGGAACTGTCAGGAGTTTGATTGCGTCTGACATAAGTTGCACGATCTTTCAGAGACTGCAGATGTTGAATGTCAGAAGCCATGCAGACGCAAAGATTTCAACGTAGTGTCTCGATTCCACTGTTGTTGTTGTTCTGAGTATATGAAGGCATTTTCGCCATTTTTGTATCTATCGATGGTAGAGCTAAGCTCCCGACTATGAAGTTTTAACAATCATTCTAGTTCTATGGCTATGCATCTGTGTTTGAGATTTCTTGTTTTTATGACAAACAGTTCTCCTTTTCCATCTGTGTTTTCATCTTATATCAGAGGGTTCACTAACGAATGCTTTGCGTGGATTAGCACAGTTATGTCATGATAAATGATTTGTTGTCGCATTACTGTTTTCTCTGGTTTCCTGCATTTGGGTGTAAGAAGATCTTACCTCTTGATGCTTTCTCTCACAGTCTGTTAGAAAAATTGGTTGTTTATGACAGTSCTTTGCACTCCTCTCAAATAAGTCTCCCCCCTACTCACCCTTATTACAACTCGTTGTTTGGAKTTTATCTAAGACCTCACTCGCCCATGCATGCCTGGCCTAGTTTCTGAGTTGAGACGATATTGTTTCGAGTTTGCTTCCATTTGATCACCCCTTATAAAMAAATCGTGACATTAAACTGATGGGTGTCAGGCTCTGCTCCTGCAAGCAATCCAGGAGTGACTTCTGATGCTAACAGATGGTCACAAACCACTTCAGTTATTCGGGCTTCAGGAGTTTCAAACTCTCCGCCTTCAATTTTTCCTGGAGTGATTTGGCCCAAAGTTGACGATCTGTCGATGTGTGTCTCCCATAGATCAATGACTACAATTCACTTCGGCTCTTCGAGCTTTGGGAGTTTCAAACTCTCCACCTTCGCTTTCTCCTGAAGTGCTTTCACTCAAAGTTCATGAATCTTTACCATGTGTCCTTCTAGATCCAATGGTCAGGATTCACTTCGACTATTTGGGCTTCGAGAATTTCAACTCCTCCGTGCTCACTTTCTCCCGGAGAGTTTTTACCCGAATTTGATGATTTTTCGACGTGTGTCTCTCACAGATCAATGAATGTAGTTCACTTTGTGTCTTCGTGATTTGGGAGTTTCAACACCTGCACACTCGTTCTCTCCAAGAGTTTTTTCACCCGAAGTTGCAAATATTACACTACCTATCCCTCTAGATAATGGACAGTCCCTAACCTCTTCAAGACTTTGGTGAATCCTCACTCCTGTGTGCACACAAAGACTTAAAGATCGTGCAGTTTTTCGAGATCAAATGATCTGGAATGATCCCGCTCCCTTCTGGATGTATCTTGACCGATAACTCATGAAACCTTGATAGCTTCACTGTCTTTGAGAATTTCTCCCCGCTATCTCTCGTGATATTTATTTCTTGAACCCTTTGACTCCTCAGAGGGCTACTTCGACACTTAGTCAAACTTTGAATCTGTACACTCCTTGCAACAGATTCCTACGCAAGACTTAGCTTCTTGTGGGAGACCATGCACACCTTGTAGCAATCCCTTTGCACTCCTTGCAAATGGAAGTTTCATGCTATCTCTTCATATCTTCTGAGTCGAAATAGACTCTGTCAATGCACTCCTTGCGGACTATATGCACACCTTGCATGAACTCATTGAAGAGAAACAATTGAAACTTATCCAAATACTTCTCAGTATTATATACTCAATAACATAACTCATTCATTCATGAAAAAATAAAATAACAGAGAAAATGTAAATAGTAGCAACACCATGGGTTGGGTCAATATCCCTCTATTATATTCATTCAGATGTAAATGGCTACAACCTGATAAAAAATTACATTTAGTAACAACTATCTTATACTAATATGCAACAACCTTTGTTCAAGCATACAATGCATCTACTTATACAATAGGTCCTCTAGGGTTTCCTCCAACTACCTATCCAATCGAAGTAAAATCTTACAACTACTTAGTCATATTACAATAAACGTCTGCGACAGATAATTTAAGGGAAATGTTGAAATCTACACCAAAATAAAAATAACTCACGAACGATCTGATCTCTTCAGATTTTATGCGATCGTTCAACCTATGATCATTAAACTTATATGATCCATCATTTACTAAGAAATTCTCTAAGATACACCATCTTTCAAAAATTAAAAATTTTACTCAAAAGGTGTGCTTAGGTGTTGTGTTGTCGTCCCATGTGGCTTTGCCAATGATGCTCCTACATCAGAGAGATGAAGGGAGAGGTAGAGGTAGAGGGAGAAAGAGTGAGAGAGATATGGAGAGAGAGAGAGAGAGGCTCCCTTTCATGCAAAATACTCTCTCTCTCTCTCTCTCTCTCTCTCTCTCTCTCTCTCTCTCTCTCTCTCTCTCT
>JASDQU010506157.1:15858-27875 GCA_032191745.1 Picea mariana | reverse complement strand
GGGGGGGTCTGAAAAGTGGTATTGGGAGGGACACTTGTCACCTCCAGCTGATTTCGGACCCCCCCTCCCAATACCACTTACCACCTCAGGGGGGTCTGGAATACCACATTTCCCCCAAAAAACTGCCCTCCCCCCAAAACTCAAAACCGCCATTTTTGCCATTTTGACCAGTTTTTTTTCCGGGAAGGATTCCAAGAAAAAGAAAACGAATTTTAGAAAACCGAGAGAAGTTTTTCTCCGTAATGGGATGAAGAACAAAAATCTCTCTCATTTTTTGCACAGGTGCCACCATCTGGGAGAATCGAAGCTATATTTCAACCTCATTTTTCGGATTTCTTGTTCTTTCTGTTTCAGCCCTAATTTTGCGGGAGTTGTTTCGGCGAGCTAGAGGCAAATTTGGCAAAACCAAAAGAGGTTTTTGTCTGAAACATACTCATATACAATAAAATCCTTCAGTTTTTGCCCAGGTGTCATCCTTAAAGAGAAACACATGTTTGAGCGGATCCCTTTTTTGCAGAAATTTGGCCCGTCTTTCATGGCAGACAGTTCAGGATTTTTGGGGATTTGTTGCTATTTTTGGCCGAGGCAGTTAAATCCAACTTCCTAAACTTGATGGGGGATATATCCTATTTATGTATGTGATATTAATGTAAAATGGTTGTTGATTCTAGCACACGAGAATGAGAGGGACCATGATTGAACTTTGTATCAAAGCTCACAGAGCTTTCTGTATTTCATCAATCCAATAATACAGTCACAACAACTACAGGATTCATGTGTCATTTTTGGTGGTGATGTTTTTCTTATTCACTATGATTTGTTTCCATTGTATTTCTTAAGTTATTCATGCTCTGAATTATGCAAAGAATTTCAAAGAACAAAATTTGTTGAGACATACACTCTGTTTCTAGCTTTGACATAATTGTCAATGTTTTCTTCTCAATGGTTAATTTTAGGATTCTTGATTGCCCTGTTATTGCCTGGTCCTCTCACCTTGCTCCTCTAAATCCAAAATCAAATTCAAAGAATCCAACAAGAGTGCCTACCTTGCCCTGTAAGGTTATCTATAGATTTTTTTTTTTGTTGAACTTCAGGATGTGACCCCATTACCCAATGGACCTATTTTCTCCTGTTCCAGCCAATCACTTAAAAAATCCAAACTCTGAACTCATTAGCTAGCCTAATATCTATTCAAAAAATCTATATCAAACAGAGATATCCCTCTCTGAGTCTTGGAGGGATAGATCCAAGACTCAAAGTGGTTTTGATGTTGCCTCTGTGACTGCTTCCATAGCCTTGGGAAAATTATAGAGTGATAACATAATGGCGACCATACTGGGGACTCTCCCTAGTAGTACACTTCAAAGTTCCATATCTGATCACTGATGGTGGACAGTGACCAGACACAAGAAGGATGAAATATTTCACCTGGCGACTCCAATCAACTCCAGACAGTGCTGACTCAAAGACTCCACTGGAGGAAGAACCTGAAGCATGACCAAGCAACCTAGAAAGACTAGGTACTCAAGCTCAAATTGTATTTATGATATTATTGGTTTCATATGCAATTACTTTCTCTCTTATCATGATCCTGGTCCAGAGTATATTGTTGAAGTTCAGGATGATCATTTTCAACCTGAATAACCTCAAAGAATTGAGCCCATTCCCATAGCTCTGGTACACACTCCTACACATGTGCACATCCCAGATGCACCTGTAGAAATCCTAGTGAGACATAAGCCTCCTGCTTTATCTCCTACTCTTGCGAAACCTCCAGATGGTTGTAAGCCTCTTGCTTCACCTTCTATACTTGCAAAAATCCCAGACAGATATAAGCCTCTACATTTACTTCCTTTTCTCCATGACTTCCCTGCCAATTATAGCAAAAACATTCCTAGGTTTGATGGAGAAAATGTGAAGATCAGTGCTGAAAAGCATATTCAAAATCTTGACCATTTTCTTAATCTATTTGAGGTAGAAGATGACGATGTCTGCATCATAATTTTTGCCCTAGCATTGCAAGGTAAAGTCAAGAATTGGTTTAAAAATATTCTAGGCGCAAGCATTAGCAGTTTCCATCAGTTTATAAACATTTTCCTAGATCGATGGGTGATCATGAGAAATTTCTTTCTCATCCTAGAAGAATATGACCATTTGAAAAGGCAGCCAGGGGAGACGTTTCCTCAGTTTTCAACAAGATTCAATAAGGTATATCATGCAATGCCTGCTGATATAAGGCCACCCCTAGGATCAGCTCACTTGCATTACCCAAATGCCTTCGATCCTGAGATGACATTCCAATTAAAAGAAAGGAACACTGCAACCCTTGAAGAAATGAAAAAGATTGCAATTGATGTGGAAGCTAACTTGCTGAACAGAAAGGCAAAGATAAGGGTAGAAGATAAAGATAGAACAAAAAATGAATTGAAGACATCTTAAGAAATGAAAATAGATGTCCTGACAAATACTATAAAAGAGATGATGCAGAAGATTAGCAAGAAAGATGAGCTTGTTGTCCAAAGACATCATGTTCCATTGATTTCAGAGAAAGAAAAGGTCACAATTCCCAAACATTTTGTAGCTCACCCTTGGTACCATGGTTTGGATAATGATTCTTTCATGTATTCAATTCACAATACAGTCGAAGATGAAGTTCAAAATCAGAAGATGGAGGAAAATTCTCCTGATATGATATGCATGTTCAATGGCATTTCATTCATGGATGATTCACCCAAGCTTGATTGGTACAATGATGATTGTACCACATTAGATTTTTCAAAGAAATCAACCACATATGATTGGGAAGGAGAAGATCATTTGCAATCCCAGCAGGACAATCAATATGTACATGGAAATTATGACACCAATGATCAAAATGCAGAAAATTTTCAAGAGGGTGAAAACTACCTTCCCTTATTTTTTGCCTCGCTCCTAAGAAAACATTACAAGCAGATTGCACATAGAAAGGAAGAGGAATGTTCTACTACATCAGTTGAGGAAAACAAGGTAGATACATAAGTTGATCCAAAGGTGTAGCCCTTGAGACTTTTTGAAGGTCAAACCTCAGATGAAATCATGATGCCCAAAACAGGTGATGAGTTGATCCATCTTGATTCATTGCCTCTATGCTTTAATTAATTTCAATTTTTGAGAGGGAATCTTGGTCAAATTCTAGCTGAAAGTCACAGTGTAAGCCATGAAGTACTAGTAGATGCAATGCCACCATTATCTAAAGCATTTTATGACCTTATAGCCGATATTCTGGATAATGTGTGTTCTCAAAGTCAGGTTTCATTTACTCCCAATGATTTCAGAAACTATTATGATATGAATATGATCAGACAGTTAGCTACAGGGGTGTGTTCAGCAGAAGCATCATTTCAAAACCCATCACAAAAGTTGCAGCCAATCATCCATTACATGAGGATGAAAATAACATAGATACAGTGTCAGAACATGTTACTCACTTGGCTGAATCTAAAAATCAAGGAACAGGTCATTTCTACCTTGATCCTATAATCACCTATATGGAGAAAATTTTCATTGCAGAGCCCCAATCTATCTCTGGAATTTCTTTTGTTCTTCAAGATTGTCGAGGTCTCTGTTGTAAAGGTTAATCATGTTTTCAGCAGCGGCCTTTACACATTGTAGTTTTGAATCTATGGGTAAATGGTCAAGATGCCTTTTTACTATGCTAACAAGTAGTCAAACAGTCCTCTGGTCTTAGCAGCGACTTGATTGGATTCATTGACATTTTTGTATTATTTGATTTAGCATGATTTTCAATAGTATAGGGTAGGTAGGAGAATGCGAATAAGCTCAACATTCTGAGGATCTGTTTTTCAGCAGTGTTCATTTTGGTTTGGTTTCAATGGAAAGATCAAAATAGGTACAGGTTGCAAAAAGATTTTGGGATCAACCCAATGAATAAAGCACCGATCTGCATATTCAAAGTTCAGTGGTTCTTTACACCTCTTGAAAGAGATGCCATCCCCAGGTGGAGCCTATGTTAGGGTCCTATAATTATAGGAGATCTGATGATTCAGATATCATTTGTGGGTCTCTTGATGAAGTTCTTGGTTTGCTGGTCTCTCGGTTGTTTCCATTTCCCCTCCATCCATTTTTGCTTGATCCTTCATCACCCTACTGCATCCTTCATCCACCTCCGCGCCACTCACTCCCTCATCCATTTGTCCCATTGGCTACATCTCGCCCACCACCCATCCATGAATAAACAAACTTAGCCTAAGAAAAACAATAGATTAATAATGTTAGTAATAAAATTAGTGTAGTTTGTTTAATCAAAATATGTTAGACTAATTATTAATTAATTGATTAATAATTAAGTTAGTTGTTAAATTAGTAATAAGGTTAGGGTTCATTAATTAAACATTAAATAAAACAAATACAAATTAAAAAACATTAATAAAAACATATGAAATATAATAAATATATATTAAAACATATAAAATAAAAAATAAAAAATACATATAAATTAAAAATTAAATAAAACATATAACAAAAAACAAATATAAAAAGTAAGTTAAAACAAACAAAATAAAAATTAAAGTAAATAATAAACTAATAAAACATAAATAAAACAAAACTTAATAAAAACGAAATATAATAAAACATAAAACCAAATATTAAAAAAGAAAACACATATATTAAATAAAAAACAAATAAAACATTAATAAAAACATGTATTAGAAAGAAACGTAATACATATATTAAAACAAAACAAAACAAATATTAAAACAAATTAAATAAACTAAAACATAAAAACAAAATACAATACATAATAAAAAAACAAAATTAAAACACTTAATAAAAAAAAAGTTAAAACTAATAAATAAAACAAAAAGTAAAAAACAAATAAAATAAAACATAAAGTGCACCTTATGCACTTATCCCAAGGTAAATAAATCCACGGACATAAAAAATTCCAGACCCCTCCATGCTTTTCGAACTTTAACGGGGGGTCCGAAAAGTGGTATTGGGAGGTACACTTGTCACCTCCAAGTGATTTCGGACCCACCCCCTCCCAATACCACTTACCACCTCAGGGGGGGTCCGGAATACCACCATTCCCTCCAAAAATGACCCTCCCCCAAAAACTCAAAACCGCCATTTTTGCCATTTTGACTAGTTTGTTTCCAGGAAGGATTCCAAGCAAACGAAAACAAATTTTGGAAAACCTAGAGAGGTTTTTCTCAGTAACGAGATGAAGAACAAAAACCTCTCTCATTTTTGTACAAGTGTCACCATATGGGATAATTGAATCTATCTTTCAACCTCATTTTTTGGATTTCTGGTTCTTTCTGTTTCAACCCTGATTTTGCGGGAGTTGTTTCGACGAGATGGATGCGAATTTGGCAAAACCAAAAGAGGTTTTTGTCCGAAACATACTCATATACAATAAAATTCTTCAGTTTTTTCCCAGGTGTCAGCATTAAAGAGAAACAGATGTCTGAGAGGATCCCTTTTTTGCAGAAATTCAGCCCATCTTTCATGGTGGACAGTTTAGGATTTTTGGGGATTTGTTGTTATTTTTGGACGAGACGGTTAAATCTGACTTCCTAAACTTGATGGGGGATATCTCCTATTTATTGATGTGATCTTAATGTAAAATGGTTGTTGATTCTGACACCCGAGAATGGGAGGGACCATGATTGAACTTTGTATCAAAGCTCACAGAGCTTTCTGTATTTCATCAATCTAATAATACAGTCACAACAACTACAGGATTCATGTGTGATTTTTGGTGGTGATGTTTTTATTATTCACTGTGATTTGTTTCCATTGTATTTCTTAAGTTATTCATACTCTGAATTATGAAAAGAAGTTCAAAGAACATAATTTGTTGAGACATACACTCTATTTCTGGCTTTGACATAGTTGTCAATGTTTTCTTCTCAATGGTTAATTTCAAGATTCTTGATTGCCCTGCTATTGCCTGGTCCTCTCACCTTTCTCCTCTAAATCCAAAATCAAATTCAAAGAATCCAACAAGACTGCCTACCTTGCCCTACAAGGCTATCTGTAGAACTTGTTTTTGATTGAACTTCAGGCTGTGACCCCATTACCCAATGGACCTCTTTTCTCCTGTTCTAGCCATTCATTTAAAAAATCCAAACTCTGAACTCATTAGATAGCATAATATCTATTCAAACAAATCTATATCAAACAGAGAGATCCCTCTCTGAGTCTTGGAGGGCTAGATCCAAGACTCAAAGTGGTTTTGATGTTGCCTCTGTGACTGCCTCCACAGCCTTGAGAAATCACAGAGTGATAATAGGGACTAGATCTATGACCACAGTTCATTGCGGGGATGCAACATGCTCAGGCGATTTTCTTGAGTGGTCCCACAATTGAAACCATGGTAAGGTGAAAGAACTACGTGGAAAAAGGTGGTGGAATGCAGGCCCAAAAGCAGTATGAACCCAAACCACTTTTGAGCAGCCCCATAATCACATGTTTATATGGTGTCCTATCCTAGAGCAGCACATGGCTGCCTTCTGAGTTTTAAGTCTCATTGAGTCCCCAAGGAAAAGAAGTTAATGGAAGGCAAGTCAGGTGGTTGAAACCTCGACTCACTCAGTAATTAGAAGTATGGAGGAGTCGGCCATGGAAAATAGAGTTGTCAGCCCAAGGTACCCTTGTGGATGAATTTTTCTGCAGGCCCATGTCAATCTGAGCTCGCGTCTGACAGAGGGATGCATACTCAGTCTGACAAAAGAAAGCACAGGCGAAAGGCTTTGAATATAGTAGCTAGGTCACACTCCTAGTAGTGGTGGACTGGTCTGAGTATAAATAGGTAGTTTTGATATTTTGTTAAGGTCGTCAATTGGTTGAGAAGAGCTCCCTATTTTGTAATGTTTTGATGCTAGAACCGATCTCTGGTTATGTATCAAATTTGAGACTTTCATGTTAATAGAAGTCAACTTCTTTTCATCTCTTTGTAAAAACTATGCTAAAACACTCAGACGTGGAGGATCTAGTCGAGGGTTGTTATGTTGTTGTAATGTAGGTTTGATTATAGTGTTATTGTGACCCATTTTAGTCAGCTCCCTTGTTATCTTTCTCCGTCTTACACTGAATGGCTCGGGCATGGAGGATCTAGTCGAGTTGTCATAGTTGCATTGTGATGTAGGTTTGATCATTGTGTTGTTGTGACCATGTTGTTTGGACATATTTCAGTGTCTGAAGCTTGTGCTCAAGAGTGATCTTGAGTCTGCGTTTTTCTTCTCCGAGCTGCTTGAAAGCCTAATGTTCATAGTAGTCTTGTTCACCTTTCTCACTAAGGATTCCCTTTACTCACACTTAAACTCAATTCATTGACTGAATTTAATGTGGCCCTCACTTCCTTGTGCATTTCTTGTCCAGTTTCATGTTGAACATCATTCATATATTGAGTTTTGTCCATTGACCTCCACTCATATAAAACCAACATCCACCCAAAACTCTGATGGGTACTGGGCTTATCCTCCTGCAATCTGAGGGTGACTCTCAGTGCTAACACAACCTATATTAGGGTGTTCGGGGCCACCTGAGCACCACATTTTCTCCTTGGTCACATCCCACAATGACTCATCATAGGAGAAATATGTTATCAGACTATCCTACAGGGTTATAATGCCACTTTGATTAAGGACAAGAAACGAGCATTTATACACTACAATTTCCATGTGGGGTTTTATATAGTGAAGGAAACAGCTCAAGCTAAACAAGAGGGTTTGATTCAGATGGAATATAGGTTCCTGACATGTCAGTTCCATAAGCATGACCCTAAAGGCCTAGTGCTCCAACACACTTCACAAGTCTCTTCCTACTAGCCATACATGCATGACAAGTTTGAAGATGAGATTTTTATAGAATGTGCCCAGGACTAGGAGGAGGTATTTTAGAGAAAATGTAACCCAAACATGACTAGGTTCAAAGATATGAGCATGTATGAGCAGGTAGAAACAATAGAGAAGTCGACTCAAGAATCTCTCAGGGTTAGAGAATAAATCAAAGCAGTAGAAACCACAAAGGCACAAAGGAGAGGGTTGTTGTTACTAGAAGGAGCCCAGAGAGTCATTGACTAGCTAGAGAACAATATTCAACTAATAGAAATGAGGAGGATCACCCCGGTCAACCCAATCACAATCAGAGAAGAGCTAAATGGCTCATAGTCAATACAACTAGAGGAAATCACCAGTTTGGAAAATCACAGAGTTCCATCACCACAGACTAGATCACTGATGATCATTCCAACCCAGTATGAGAGTCTAAGAACACCAGGTGAAATAGGTGTGCCAAATCACCTGTTTGATCTAATAACCATCTATGATGATGAAGAGATTTCAAAGGTCTCACTGGTAACTTTGATACCAATTACAGAGGAGAAGGAATATGAGAAAACATTTGCTCCAAGTCCTGATGCATTAGTTCAAAACCCTCCGCAGGGTGACCATGAGGATGAAAGTGTCGTAGACATTGAGTCTATAAACTTATCGGGGACCCCGAAATATAGCTACAGGGAGGAGCTACGATCAGGTGGACAAAAAGAGGAAGTGAAACAGCAAGAGATCAACCCCTCAACAACCGATCACCAAATAAGTATTGAACATATCACTGACTCTTCAATTTTGGCCGATACCTCACCAAACGATGAACACCAAATGAAGGTTGAGCCATCAGGAAATATGAAATAAGTAGATGAACTAGTCCTAGAACAAATACACACAACTTGGAGCTTGGGAAACACTCTAACCTCAGGAGATCAACAAATCCCTGAGCTTGTTGATGAGGTCATCAATATATAGGTGATGACTTATGATAGGAAGAGGAAAGCTATCATGACGAGGACCACCAAGAAAAGAAGACTCATGCTCGATAGATCGATTCTCATCACCACAGAGGAGAATTTGCTCAGCACAGAACATGCAAAGACATCTGATCTCATCAATGCAGGGATGGATATCACTGATGCCATGTTGGATCGAGCAAGGTGAGATTAAAAGAAATTGGTTGCTGCACTAAAGGAGTTAGATCATCTATGCCATTTGGAAAAATACTATCAAGACTCAACATAGGCCACGATGTTTCTAAAGAGTGAGTTCCAAGATGCTTATGCAAAGTTTACAAATGAGAGATATATTTTCACTCCAGGTATAGCCGATTTCCAAGAAGATACCCTGATGGTGCTTGCAACCTGCAAGGACGTGGAGAGATGGTATGAAAAATCATACCAAGCGGTAGAAAGAATTGACTACATCAACACAATGCAAAAGGGACGAGAAGAAGAGGAGCATGGTATTCGAGTGCTAAGGAATAACAACATCTCTTGGATCAGGAAAGAAGTCGAATAGTGGGTAAGTATGGCTCAGGAACCTCAGCGGGAGATACATAAGAAGTGAGCCGAGTGCAAAAAAGGCTGGTAAAAGATCAATCGGGAGATGAAAGGCATTGGCCTCCCAGAATTCGGCACACTCGAAGACTTTGTCGACCTGCATGACATAGTCAAGAGACATGCATAACAAGACTCAACATGGGTAGTGGAGATCGCACAGGTGGTGAGCATGACACCGGGTCAAATACAAAAATTTATGAAACATCCGATGAAGGCTCATGTAGTTCTCCAGCGTTTGAGTGCCAAAATAATCAAATATAGAGAACGAGTAGTAGAAGTGAAATAAATCCTTTCAGCATTGATGGATCGACACAAATTCCCGTATGCTAACACATGCGAGGATCTCTTTGTCAAGTGGTCAGAATGTGAGAAGATTCATCCACTACAGTAGAACCATGAGATGATTTCCAGAGAAAAAAGGGATCAAGCGCAACGTGGCAATATTTGTTTTACTTAACTTAAACTTGTAGCAATTATTTTTAGTTAGTGATTCTTTATAAATAAGAGGATTGACCTTTTAGAAAGGGTCGATGGTTTTCTGAAAATACCCTCTTTTGAGAACTGTAAAGAACTATTTCTGGACAACCTTAATTGAGAAGTCTTGTTTAGGACCATAGACAAAATTCTATTTTTCATCAAAGGCGTTATGTGATTGGATTGAGGAGGAATTACTTCTAACTTTTATTTCAGTAATTGATGTTGTAACAAGTAAGATTTTAACAATCTATTGATAGGTTATTTGTTTCAATATTTTTGCAGTTATTTTGTTCTTAATGATGAAAATAAAATCATTGTGTTAATGTGTGATTGAAGGTAAAGCTACGGAAACTATTTTTTTTGCAATCATCTTATTACATGCGTATTTTTCTTACAATAAGTGTATCTCAGTCAATGTTGAAATACCATCAAGTTAATGTATTAATACTAGACTTGTAATAGGTGTGAATATCTTTGTCTGCATGCCTTATCACATTAGTTATCCCAAGCTCAACCTTCTTCGGTAGTTTAGAATCCCTCCTACCAATTGGTTTATACCAGCACATCTCATTTTATCAGACTCATCTAATAAAAGAAAAGAAAAAAAAGAGAACGTTTAACCTGAAGGAGGAAATTTTATAGAAAGACATCATGTCAATCACCAAGTAAAGCCCATTGATAAATTAGCTAGATCGTGTAGATTTTTAATGATAAAAATAAGCAAGCTAAAATTTCTGTCGAACACTTAGCAACCTAGAGATAATTGTCTTTCATGAACTTTCGAAATGTCCCAAACTCATATTCAGAAATTACCATAGGCAAAAATACACAATGTTAAGAAAATATGCAGCAGAAATAAACACAATGGACAACAACACATAAAACCCGGAAATTTAGGCAAAATCTAGGTAAAACCCCAATGTGGGGAAACCCAATGAGAGAGAGAGAGAGAAAGAGAGAGATCTTATTATTCAGCTTTAGGAAATTACATAACAACAACAAAATCACAATTTCCAACCAAGAAAAGTCCACTTACAACACACTAAAACAGTCCCAAAATATGCCTCGTAATTCGTGCCAAATTTGTATTGTTGTATGGCCTGTTATTTACCTCGAAATCCATTCCAAGAGTCAGTTGTATGGACTGTTTTGTATGGCCCATAAACAACAAACAAAAGTCTAAAATCTGCCTCGAAAAATGTGCCAAAGACTGTCTCAATTTTCGTGCCCACTTTCACTTGTTGTACAAACTGTACAGATCCGTACAGTACGACCTCCCACAGTAGAAAAACAACCCAACAATGAAACAAATATCTTCCTTGGGATTTGTGCTCACTTTTTCTTGGGAAATGTGCCCACAATGCTGCCCTAAATTTCCTCTCTCAAGCCTACTTGAAAATCTCTCTCAATCTCCTCTCGATTTGTGTTGCACACTACCCAATGCATTCTTTTATAAATATGAAAAAGACATTTTCCCTCCAAAGTGTCGTTTCACCTTCCCCAACCCTAAATACAAAGGCCAAGATTAGATCTTTCCTTTTTCAAGATCAAGGGTCATGATCCATTCCCTCCAAAATGAATCACTTAAAATATTAAATTGATTTCACTTTATTACATAAGTGTACTTTATGAAATAAAGTCACTTTAAAATTAGAAGGTACATTTTATTAAAAAGTCACTTTAATAAAAGAACCACTTTCTAACAACTTTATAAAAACCCATTACAAAGTTAAGTGCCCGGTAGTGTAAACATAAGGTAACATCCTCATACAAGACAAAACATGTGGAGTACCTCCCGAGATAAAAAGCTAACACTCCCTCTTAGTGAGGGAAGTACTTTTTGCCACCACTATCATTTGGTTCCATTACACTGTGCTCTATAGGAGCTCCCTCTGAACCTGGAGCCATCCTCAACACTTGCACATAACTCGAACTACAAGATCTTCTTTTGGAAACAACCTAGAACCCTGAGCTCACTTCATCCTGAGCATTGTTTCGATCAACTTGACTGATCCTTCTACCAGTGATCATAAGAGACTCACTCTCTTCGCTCAAAATGAGAGACTGAATCCTTGGCACCACCGCAGTCTCAGGAGCCTCCTCATGCTCCTGATCCAATGCTGAGTCATACAATGAAGGTTTT
>JASDQU010506156.1:38303-76158 GCA_032191745.1 Picea mariana | reverse complement strand
CTTACAACCAACTTAAAACTAATATTATTTCCCTCAAACCTAGGTGTTACCTCTTTGACAAAGACTGAAGATTTTATGAACTCCCTATATTCTAGGGTTTCTTCACTTTTTGACCTTAATCTAACCCTTAATAAACTTAAAATTATTATTATTTCTACCAAAAACCTAATTTTCTACTAAAACTAGGGTTTCACTCAACCAAGCGTATTTCCTTCACCCGCCTCATCACTATTTAATGAAGGCTCTTCTCTTACTATTTTCCCAGACTTTTTTGTCCTGATGATGGATCCTGCTATGGATCCGAAACGTCGACGACAAGATGTCATCAACACTGTGGATTTTCCGACTATTTCTGAACTTAATACTACAATGTTGAATGTTACAAATTCAACAACTATGGTCATAAAGCTAGTGGATTTAGATTGTCAAAATTTGACAAAAGGATAAATATTCCTAGTAATAGAAAAGTATGGAAGAAAAAGCAAACATAGTGCAATGTATCCCTATATGCGAGAAACCAAAGGATGTCAGTGGTACATAGATAATGGATATTCCAAACACATGAGTGGATATCAAAACAAATTTCTCAAGTTAAAAAAGAAAGGAAAAGAAAAAGTAACCTTTGGAGATAATAAGTCAGCCAAAATACTGGGAAAAGGCACTGTCAGTTTATGAAATAAAAAAACCAAAGCATAAGATGTACTACTAGTAGAAAATATCAAACCTAATATCCTAAGTGTAAGTCGGACATGTGATCAGGGTCACATACTTACCTTTTGATTCTCATAAATGCGAGATCAGAAAAAAGGACATTGGAAAGCTAGTAGCAGTTGCACCAAGAACATCTAGCAATGTCTACATCCTTAATATAGATGAAGGAGAAAAATGTTGTTTAAGCCAAGTAGATGAAAGCTAGCTATGGGATAGAAGTTTGGGACATGTAAGCTTTGATAACTTGATCAAATTCAATGAGAAGGAGGTAGTAAGGTATCTACCAAAAGTTATTAAGCCTTCAAATTCTGTTTGTAAACATTGTCAAATAGGGAAGAAAACAAAAGTTAGGTGCAAAACAAAAGAGCATTCCACAAAAAAACGATTAGAACTTATTCACACAGATCTATGTGGACCTACCAGAACTAAAAGTACTTATGGTGAACAATATTTTATGTTGATTGTTGATGATTTCACAAGATTGACCTGGGTATACTTTCTAAAAGAAAAATCAGAAGCCTTTGAGAAGTTTAAAACATACAAATCCCTTGTAGATAATGAAACAGATCTCAAAATTAAATGTTTGAGATCAAACAATGGAGGATAATTCACCTCTAAAGTGTTCATTTAATTCTATGAAAATCATGGTATCAAAAGACAATTTTCATCTCCGAGGACTCCTCAACAGAATGGAGTGGTAGAAAGGAAAAACAAAACAGTTCAAGAAGCTGCAAGAACCATTCTAAATGAAGCCAAGCTTCCAGATAAATTCTGGAGAGATACAATCTACAAAACAATCCACATAATTAATCGAGCTCAGTTGAGACCCAACCATGAAAAAACTCCTTATGAACTATGGTTTGGCATGCCAACATATGTAAAACACTTTAGAATTTTTGGAAGTAAATGTTACATTAAGAATGATGAAGATAATTTAAGAAAGTTTGATCCAAGATATGATGAAGGGATATTTTTAAGGTATTCACCTATTAAGAAAGTATACAGATTTTATAATCTTAGACTACTAAAGATAGTGGAAAGTGCCAATATAAAGATAGATGATCTAAAAAAGAGCATATCCCAAGACAAATAAAAATTTGATAAAAAATCTCAGCAAGAAGATGATGATAATGGAACACAGGAAAATGAAATGCATACTGATGAAGAAGACAATGAAGAAACACCCTTGCCAAAAGCTCCATCAAAAAGAGTTCAAAAGAATCATCCTGAAAGTCAGATTATTGGAGATAAAAATGTAGGAGTGGAAACAAGAAGGAAACTCACATTTGATTCAAAAAAGAAATGTTATCCCTGATAGAACCTAAGTCATTTATAGAAGCCAACAAAAGTAAAGATTGGATAAAAGAAATGAATGAAGAAATAGACCAAATAGAGAAGAACCCGACTTGGTAACGAGTTCCAAGACCTAAGGACAAGAATGTGGTAGGAACCAAATGGATCTTCAAGAACAAACTAAATGAAAATGGGAATATTATAAAGAAGAAAGACATATTAGTTTGCAAAGGATATTCCCAAGTGGAAGGTATTGATTTTGAAGAGACTTTTGTTCCAGTAGCAATACTTGAGGCCATCAGAATGTTCCTAACATTTGCATGCTTCAAAAATTTCAAAATCTATTAGATGGATTTCATGTCAACATTCCTTAATGGAACACTAGAAGAAGAAGTCTATGTTGAGCAATCGGAAGGATTCATGTTAATAGAAAATCAAGACTATGTGTGGAAGCTAAAAAATTCCCTATATGGTCTTGAACAATCCCCAGAGCATGGTTCTCAAGGCTTGATTAGTACCTGCAAAAACAAGGATATAAGAGAGGGACTACTGACAACAACTTATACATCGAAATTGAGGATTAAAACATGATTGTTGTGGTGGTATATGTAGACGATATCATATTTGGAGGTAAGCTTACTACACTAAGTAGAAAGTTTGCAACCAAAATGCAAGAGGAATTTGAAATGTCTATGCTGGGAGAGTTGTCCTTCTTCTTAGGTTTACAAGTAAATCAAACATAAAAAGGAATATTTGTTACCCAAGCCAAATATATCAAGGAAATACTAAAGAAATTCGAAATGGAAGATAGTAAACCTATGAGTACTCCCATGGTCACTGCATATAAACTAAGCCTAGAATATGACTCACCAAAAGTGGACCAAACGATGTACATAACAATGGTTGGAAGTCTACTCTATTCAACAACAACAAGACCTAACATCATGCATGATGTAGGACTCGCGGAGAGATTTCAATCTACACCTAAAGAAACTCATTTAAAAAAATTAAAGAGAATATTCATATATCTTAAAGGCACCTTAGAACTTGGATTATGGTATCCAAAAGATAAAGACTTTAATCTAACTTTATACACTAATGCAGATTGGGCTAGTAGTATAGATGATAGGAAAAACACCAGTGGAGGAGCATTTTTCCTAGGAAAATGTTTGGTAGCATGGCTAAGTAAGAAACAAACATCCACATCACTATCTCTAGAAAAGAAATAATACATTACTACTACATCTTGCTGCACGCAAGTTCTTTGGATGAAGCAAACATTAGAAGATTTACAAATAATATATGATAATCCCATTACTATTAATTGTGATAACACTAGTGCCATAGGTATCTCTAAAAATCCAGTAATGCATTCTAAAACAAAACACATCCCAATTAAATACCATTTCCTAAGAGATTAGGTTACCCAAAATGTGGTTAAAATAATGTATGTGGACACCAAAGAACAAATTGCAGAAATATTCACAAAACCTTTGCCCATGAGTACTTTTGAAAGTCTTCGACAAAAAATGAGAGTAATTCATAAACCTCATTAAAAGCATAAAAATGGTATTAGAAGAAAAGGGGCACATGGTCAGGGGGAGCATTTCTAGAGGAGGAGTGAAGAAAGATCCCCTCTATCATTGTTGTCAAAGGGGGAGGAAATTGATAAGCAATGGAAATAAAAATATTTCAAAGAAAAGGTTGTCATCAATGCCAAAGGGGGAGACTATTGGAAACATTGGTACAATATTGTCATTGATATCAATAGGGTGTAGAAGAATCTAGTATAAACTCAGATCTTAGAAGGAAGAACCTTGATCAAAGCTTAGAAGAGATGACACATTGGAAATAACACATGATATAGAGTTTTGTGAAGTGCATAAATCATTTTGTAAAGGATCGAGTTACAAGAGTCATTCATTCTTATTTTGGGACAATCCAGGGTCATTATATGAAGGTGAAGTTAGAGGATGGGAAGGATTAAATCTCAACCGTCAGATCTGAAGCAGGAGTTTTAGATGGTTTCCCAGCTGTTGGATCAAGATTCAATCTGGAATGGAAATGTAGAGCCTTTAGATTTCATGGAGTAAATTCAAGTGATATCTCAACCGTTAGATCAATTCGGGATCTATCCTCATTGTCAGATAGAACCAAGTGGAAGGACAGGATAAGCGAAACCCCTAAGACACAAAGTATTGAAACCCCCAAAGTCCCAAAGTGAATAAGGGCCATCAGATCTGGGAAATGCATGGTGACTGTTGGATGAGGATAGGTGGGTCCAATGGTGGTCAACTTCGACACTGACCACTTTAGCGAAAAGGAGTCTGAAACATGTAAGTTTACCCGAAGGCCGAAGCCCTGAAGTCACAAACTCCCATCGACCGTCAGATCAGAGGAAGAACAAGGAAATCCCGTCAACCATCAGATCAGAGGAAGAGCAAGGAAATCTCGTTAACCATTAATATAAATGTTGAACCACCAGGAAATATGAGTTCCAGAATAAACAAAGGCCATAGGATCAAGACAGTTGAAAATATACGGTGGTAGATCTATTTGACACTTTGGAAATAATCAAGGGATGGTATAAAAATTCCAAAACTCCTGAAGCCACAAAGTAAGACATGTGGTAGAAGATAAATATGACACATGGCCCAATTGTCTAGTGACAAGTGTCAAGGTATAATTGGCACATTAGGTATATGAAAGTCACGAATCAAGGGGAAACATGGAAACCACTTAGTTAGTGCCACATCAACAGTGACGTCGGCAAGCTACGTCACTCTAGGAATACATCCTTCGGGGATATCTAGCTTCTCCTACCAACAAAAATACCTGAAGTGCCAAAGGACAAAGTCACGAATAGCCGAATACCTAGCAAGAATGAGCTCCTTTGTGCCTAATTCTACAGTCCTAGCTCCTAGACATATGAAGGTTATAAAGCAGGGAGTACTGCTACACCCTTCAACAAAATTTACTTTCGAAGAGTTGGAAGACTGCAAAGACCCGAGTCCCGAAATGTTGAAGTCTCGATGTAAACAAGAACCGTCCATCTCAAGTGTGCAAATAAAACGTGACTGTCAATCTTGATAAGTGATTAAGCATTCATTTGGTTAAGCGCTTAGTCACCGCCTATGGTCATATGGAATAGAGGTCGTGAAAGTGCATCTGTGCGAATTTCAACATACAGAGGAAGAATGTTTCCTCTATCAGGAAGAAAGTTTGAACTAGAAAGGATCTGGATTCTGTCCTGATTGATATTAAGTGATCAAATACATCAAATGCATTGGAAAACTAATCGAAAAGCTCAAATATGATCTGTTGGAGAATTGGGGATGCAAAAAAATCTTAATAATAAAATAAAAAGGCATGGGATCGAGTTAAAAGAAATTGATGCATACCTGTGATCGATTTATGAAAATCCTTATTACTAAATTGAAAATCTTTCACGTTAATTTGTGAATAATAATAGAGGGAAATATTAATTCGAAATTAAAAGAAAAATGTTATTAATGTTAATTTGAATGAAGAGGTGCAATGGTCCAAACAAAGGGACACAATGCTTCAATGCTCACACTATTTGGAAGACTATATAGGCAAGAAAGAACAGTGAAGAAGAAGAGTCTTTGTAGTCCGGATCAGAAGATCAAAACATAAGCAGAGTCCAAGAAAAAGAACCGATGATACTTATGCTGTGAGGTTGGAAGGGAGGATAAAGGAAGGATTCATATCCCTTACTAAGTAAAAGTGTGAAAATAAGGGAGTTGGTGCTTCCTAGGGTTAGTGCCCTAAAAACAAGGGAGTTGGTGCTTCCTAGGGTTGGTTACCTAAAGACAATGGATTTGGTGCTTCCTAGGGTTAGTGCCCTAAAAACAAGGCAGTTGGTGATTCCTAGGGTTGGTGCCCTAAAGACAAGAGAGTTGGTGCTTCCTAGGGTTGGTGTCCTAAAACAAGGGAGTTGGTGCTTCCTAGGGTTGGTGCCATGAAGAAGGGGATTTGTGTCTCCTAGAGTTGGCACTTTAAAAAGTATTGGTGTCCTTCACTATCTCATATTATTCTTTATAAAACCTTGTAATTCCTATTAATTATATTTATATAAATGATTTTAAAACAAGTCCATTGTTGATCTATTGTGGTGATTAATAAAATAACAAAGTGATTGCTAATTGTTTAAAAAAGGGTAATACTAATTCAACCCCCCTCTTAGAGATGAGGAAATTGTTGCAGAATGGTTTGAACACGAACCTCATTTTTAACAACATACCCGAAAGAGTCGTAAAAGCTGCCCACGAGGCTGTTTGTGGAAGGAACACTCGACAAAACAACTCCATGGCTCAAACCATTTTCAGAGGCCAATGTAGGTCTTGCCTTCGCCATGGAAAAAAACTACAATGGCCAAGAAAACGAGTTGCAAAAGAGGGGGCAAATTGCGGCTAGGGAAAAACCCTAGCCACATAGGCCATCCACAATAACGACATCCTCTATTCCTCAAACACATATATTTCTATGAGCATCTTTTTTTTGCTAGTTTGTTCATGACTTGTGGGACTAGCCTGTGGCTTGAGAAACCATGACTCAAGGGATCTAAGCCGTCAAAATCACCCGAGGATCATGCCCATCCTGAGCCACACCGACCATTAACATGGCTGGATTTTTTGTCCCCACAAGTTTCAAATCGGTGACTTAACATCACATAGTACCTTAACAACACATTCCGTCACTAACTGCCCTACACCTCGGGAACTTCTATAAACAAAAATTATAAAGACTTCGATATAAATTTAAAATAAATTTTTTAACATCATTAATTACATTACATTGTATAACTTAATCAAATTAATTATTTTCTAACCAAAAAAAATTAACTATTTCAAACTTATGTTTTATTTAAAACACTACATATCATAAATGGTAAAAACTACTTTACTTTTCAATTAGAACTAATAAATAATTATTAAGAAAAAATAAAATATCAAGAATTAAAATGTAGTTAATTTGAAATTTTTGGGGAAAGTTTTATAGGTTAAATTTTGGTATTGGATTAATTTTATTTATTTTTTATAATTTTTATATTTTTCTAAAAATAAATAGCGAAATTTTTTATAAAATAAAATTATTAAAAAAATTATCTATTTAAAAAAATATCTAATTCTTAAAAATATGAATATTTAAAAAAAAAATCAATATTTTCAAATTAATAAAATATTTCAACACTGAAATATAAATACTTAAAATTTTCATTTAATATATTAATATAATTATATAAATAAATATCTTTTAATATATTAATATAATTTTTTTTTGTTTGTTAATTTGTGTGGGACCTGTTGGGCATGCGATTAACCTGTGGCTTGATAAACCGTGACTCAGGGGCATCTAAGCCGTCAAAATCACCCGGGGATCGCACCCGGCCTGAGCCACACCAACCCTTAACATAGTTGGATTTTTTGTCCCCGCAGGTTTCGAACCGGTGACTTTAACATCACGGAGTGGCTTAACAACACACTCCGTCACCGATTGTCCTACACCTCGGGGACTAATATATTAATATAATTATATAAACAAATAAAAGACCTTTAATACATTACAACCATTAAAATAATTTTCTTTTACCGATTGTACTTCAATAAATGCCTATGTTGCTAAATATGCCAATAATGAATAGTTTAAATCACAAAATGATATACTAAAAAAGATAATCACTACTTTAATATGATGATTAGTGTTTTTGTACCTTTGACTTCCTTTTTCACAAACATCATGTCCACTTAAAACTATGGACCACGTTTAAAAAACCAACCAAATCATCGTGTGTAAAAATTAATGTAAAATTAGTTGGTTTTGTGTAAACAATAATACAAAATTAGTTTGTTTTATTTAGAAATAAAGTCCAAATAGTTGAAAGTGACTAAACATCTTATAATGATGAAATGGACGAGTCATAGAGGGCATACTGGAACTAGAAATAATAAAATAACATATATAGATAATGATAAAATAACATTAATTTATTTTCATTATCTAAAATAGTTGAAAGGTCCATGATATTATGATGGATAATTGAAAAAATTATAAAACCTAAAATAGTTGAAAGGTCCATGATATTATGATGGATAATTGAAAAATTTATAAAACTTTTTATATTTATTGTGGATAAGTTATAAGTTTAATTTCATATTAATGTAATGTAAATATTAATTAAAAAAATTAAATGGTGATAATTTATATATTTTGAAATATTAAGAGTTGATATTATAATAAGTTATTGACATTTTTTGAAATGGGTAAATGAGAATGTGTAAGTAAATTAATGAATGGATACATAAGATGAGGTAAGAAGGAGCTTATGGTATGTTTGAAAAGTCATAGCGTTATGTCTAAAGTATGAGCTTCTGATTAAAGGGGTGGGGTAACTATGATTGGAGATTTTATCATCTACTAGCTACTAGCTATTAGGCTTAAACTAGCTCCAAGTCGTGAGATTTGGGGACTCCATTTTTAAACTTTTTGCATTTTCGAATGTGCATTTCTTAACTCATTTTATTTGTAATGACCATCTTGTGGTTTAGATAGGAGTTGAGAGTGTTAATTGATTTTTTTTTCTCATGATTGTTTAAATGTAGTTTTTCACTTTGTACCATGTTTTATGATCTTGATTAGTTTTATGTGATGGGTTGTCACTTATGTTTTGATGACAATTCCAATATAATTGAAATATGGATGCTTTGATTTGATTTTATTTTGTTTGCATGTCTCAACTCTTGTATAATATTATCCTTAGCCCTTGTGCACAATTGATTGATTTTGGCTTATGGTTGAACATTTTGCAATGTCCACTTTTTATGTAGGTTGGAGTGTTTCCTTTTCACAATTAATACTAAAAAACAAGTCAGCATCATAACTTTTCAACAAATGACATGAGAGTTTAAGAGAGGCGAGGTATCAAATCAACAATCAAGGAATGAGCAAGTGACATATGCACATGTAAATGGCATGATGCCATGACATGAAAGGGTTCAGAGAAACACAATTTATTAGAGCATATGGTGGTGATGTTAGGTTGCATCTAATAAATAAATATCACGACTAGTCAACCCACAAATTTATGTCACGAGATTCATGGTATTGGCAATGAAAACATAATGTCAAGTATGATAGTAGTGGCATGCAAAATGGTAATGTGAAAGAAATGGATGAGATTGCACACATGAGTATAGTTTCCTACTTCATTTAATCATATCATACTCTTTTCTTATCATTGAAAATTCTCGGTCAAGTTTTGGAGCAAGACGACATGTTTTATAGTTTTTTTTCTCATAAGTACATTTGACAACTAGAGGCCTCTTTTTCCATTTAAAATTAGTTTTGCATGTGAGAATATTAGTAACATAAATTATCCATATTAAAGACTGGTGGGCCTTGGAATAACAACAATAATGCTACCACTTCTTTAGCTTGGTACTTATTGATAAAAAATTTGGTCACCTTGATTTTCTGCTATTTGAAATAATAAAAAAAATTGATATATAAAAAAAAAAAAAATTTTGAATGATTATTAGTTCTTGGCGCAACCCTCAGTGTCAACTTCGACACACATTTTGTGGATTCAAAATCCGAGTCCATATGCCCAAGATATTCACATTTTTTTCCAACTGCCCAATATTCCATGAAGACCACTTCTTCCATGCGTAACATAGTTGATTGTTCTCTCAGTACTAAGTTTCCTTGTTAGGGACCTAAACTCCCTAACCCCTCATGTAGGTAGAATAATATATTTTCCATTTAATAAAGGCCAATATTAATAAGTTCCAGTAATAAGGAAGAATAAGTCAAATGTAAGCAAACCTAATAGAAGCTTCCGCTTCTGGAAGATCTTCCTATAGATTGTTCTTTTGGTAGATAGATTTAGTATAAATAGGAGTTGAGGGCATGAGAATTTTTTGTCTTGAGAATTATTGTAATTGAGCATTGCTCTACTGGAGGTTTCCCCCTCAAAGAGGCAAGTGAACATTGTTTCCTATCAATAAAGGTATTATTTTGGTGTTGTGGTTTCGTCATTGCAGTATTATTCAGATTGTAGTATAACTCCGTTGGATTTAAAAAAAGTCTAGATCTTGCTTGCACCATTATTTGATATCTATCCCATTGGATTTATCTCTTCACCTTGATCACAATCATACCTATCATTTTTCATAATTTTTTTTTTGTCGACCCAACCCCTTCCCCACACCCCTATTTGGCACCTATCCCATTGAATTCATCTCTTTGCACTGATTATAGTGGTACCATTCACCACTAACCCCTTTCTGTGTGGTCCCACTTCCCCCCTTGTCCCATCCCCATGGCCCACACCCACAACCAAGATTGGCAACAATGTCTCACTACCTTGGACAAATCTAATGATGAAACCCGTATTGATATTTCTTCCATTACTTCCAGTATTGCTAACCTCAATTCCTAGCTTGCTCCGCTCGAATCACTTCCCATATCCATCACTCAATTGACCACCATGTGACAACAATCCCAGGACATAGTGAAAAATTTGACCGCCTTGTTTAATCCCACCCCAGATCCCTTCTCTTCTTCCACAGCTTAACCTTTAAGGTACTGAATCCTCCCAATCCACATATTTTCCTTCCAACCACTTTTAGTGGGACCTACCTCCCCCTCACATGGAGGTGAACAAATTTGATGGTTCATACCCTAAAGGTTGGGTCACTCAAATGGAACATTATTTCTCTTTGTAAGGCATTATTGATGAGTTGGACAAACTCCGATATGGTGTTATCCATCTAGATCCAGAAAGTTGGCAATGGAGAAAAATTGCTTGCCAAGGGTATGTGGATTATACACAATTTCTTGCAGAGAATTATGAATGCTTTGACACTGACATAGACCATTTAGGTATTTTGACCAAGTTGAAACAATATAGCACAGTGGAAGACTTTATAGATTCTTTTGAGGGATTGAATTTCCGCACAGAGGGCATGTCTGATGTTTTTTTTCCGGGAATGCTTTATCAGTGGCCTCAAGGATGAGATTCATGCCCATGTTCTCATGGCTCACCCTCAGAGTTGGGTGGAAGATACTAAAATATCTAAGGAAGCACAACATGTTGTCTCTTCTCAAACCATAAAACCATCCTTTCTTCCCTGCCCTAAACCCACCACTCCAACCCCTCCTTCCACTCCATTGAAGATCCAGAAATTGACCTGGGTAGAAATGGCTGAATGCCAACTCAAGGGCCTTTGTTATAATTGTGATGAAAAATATTTTATGGGGCACATGTGTAAGGAACAAAATCTTTTTATGGTCATCTCTAAGGATGTTTCAAAAGAAGCAGTTGAGGCCCCCCCCCTGTGGTCGAGTTACCAGAGCCAGATGATATTTCTCCGCCCTTAGACCCCCCAGAAGTTGAACTAGTCATTTCATTGAATGCTCTTACTTGCTTCTCTTCTCCCCAAACTCTCAAGCTTATTGGTTACATTAATTATCAGAATGTCATTGTCAGGCTATTTAATTGCTAAAATTGGTTTCTATTAAATTATCAACTAGGGATACTCGTAATCTTGTGATGATGCTGACACAATATATGCAGGAGTAGGCAACTAACTCTAAGCGAAGAAAATTCAACCAAATCCTAACTCTTTCAATCCTAGGTTGTTATTTCTCCACTGGTAGAAAATCAGGTTGCAAGGTGAAATATGCTACAATGAATGTAATTTCTTTACAACAGTACTCTGTTAGCATATGAAATTAAAGGATTTGAAAATAGGGTTTTAATCACACTTGCATAAAGGAAAGTTAATCTAGTAAAACAAGGAACTATGATGCTTTTTGATGCAACACTAAGTGAGAAGTTGTGAGAGAGTTAGGGCCTTTTCTATCGAAGGTAGTAGATGGAACTCCTGGACCTTTTCTTAACTTATCAATTAACTTTTCGTCATAAGCAACAAATATTCTATGATAATGAGATTACATGAAATAAAGAAAGAATGTACAATGAAATAAAGTTCTACCATGATCTATTTTGGAGTGATCTCAATTCTCCTAAGAATAAAGTAACAAACTATTCGATAACATCATACACTAAATTAAAAAATTCTATATCTAAAACTAGAGAATGGAAATTTATGTGAAAAGAAGATTTATTCTATTCCATCATAAGTTGGACACATGCTCCAATAGTCCTCTTCTTGGAATGGAGGAGGCACTCCTATGTATACAATAACTAAGAGAACTAATAATGAATTCAAAACCACAAATATCTCCTAGATACACAAATGTCTCATGTGGTTACAACCATGTGCTAACAGTGAACACCTAGCAAGTGATATCTCTACAAATCCTCTCACAAATATCTCTTCCATGATTCTTCTCCATCCAAGATATTTGAGTGAATCTCCAAATCTTCATCAAATCTTCAAGGGGTTGAAGAGGAAATTCGAATTTGAGTCTTGGTGGTCAAATATGACTTTGTTGGAGCCTTCAAATACACCTACAAACATCATAAAACTCATCCAACTTTGATGTATAAGTGAAACCATGTTATTTTTCTAATAATTAATCATAAATTCACTCAAAGTACTTAAATAAATGACTTGGAAAATAATAAGTCTAAACCCATATGCAATCATGAAATTGGTCTTAATGTGAGGTTACAGGAAAGAGGAATATGGTTAAAAGTAAAGAGAAAGGTGTGTAGAAAGGTGGTATTTTGGTGACCCAACATTCCCCCCAATTGAAGATGTTGCATGTCCTCATGCAACCTTGCATTGATTTTCCTGAACTGTGTGATGGAGTCTATTTTTTTTTTATTCTGAAAAATATCTAAGTGCCGACTGCTTCTTGTGTGACAACCATAAGTATTGCAAGTGTTGGTTCTTGCATGGAAACAATTTCCTTTTACTATTCTTCTTTCTACAACAAAGAATAAACTTTGAAAATTCAATCATATGAACTCATTCAAAATGATGACTAGTAATGTGCATATCAACCATTCAATCCTTTTATCTTCATTTTCTTGAAATTGTTGTGCAAAAATACCCTTGAAATAGTCTGCTATAGTCATCTACATAATGTTTGGCTTTCTGTAGCTACAAAACTAATGCCCCTGAAATAGGCTACTGAAAGTTAAGTTTTCTGTAGCTACAAAATTACAAAAAATAACTTGTTGTAGTAAATCCTTTAATCAATGAGCTTTGAATTGGAACTATAATTATCTGAAAGGTGTTGAAGTATGTCAAAGGCATGGAAAACATTCTCCAAATGACATATTTGTTTTGGAATGTGTGCTTTATATGCAAACCAATGATATGTTATAGGAAGTCAATGAAGGTGTTTGCAAGAACAATAATCAATTGGGAAAAACATGTTGGTCAATATGAGGTTATGGAATATGTAGTATGGAATTGATAAATGGTATAATAATGTATGATATGATGGATATATCCCCCCCAACTGAAGTTTTTCTCCATCATCGGAAAATGTAGCAAATAGGGAAGGATATGGAATGACATGGAATAGGGAAGGATATGGAAGGACAAATAGGGAATTTTTCCAAATACACATCTTTTAGAATTCAAGGAATTATTGATTAAATATTAGAAAACAACATACCTTCACTTACCTGATAAGTCATGTGAGAGATCTTGTATTGCTAGAATCTGCTGTTGCTTCTGGATCATGGATCTTGAAGTGAAAATAATATGATCTTCTTAGATGTATGTACAAAAGATGATATTTGAAATTGGAACTTTTGTACCCTCTTATTGTTGGAACTATGCTATTGGTTTTGAACTTTGGAGCTGAATCTTAATTTATTGGAACACTGTTGCAAGGTATTGTTAGTGTCATGAAACATATAGTTTTCATTCATATCTGCATCATGGCATAATTCTTGTCTATATGAATAAATGTTGATGAGGTCGAACATAGAAAGAAATTGTAGGATTACCAACCATTAATGAATGTTGTTAACCGACACGAGATTACTCACCATTAATGTCAATGAGAGTCAAGATGCTCAAGTACATATTACTAGGTAAAAATAAATGTGTTGCAAGTCAAGTCACCTAGAAGATCCGACAAACATGGGACATTAAAGTATTCTCATTGTTTATTGGTGAGAGAAATTGCCATTAAGGCATGCAAGGCTCAAGGTACTAAAAAATTCTCTAGTCTCAATCCCAGATGATGTGCCAAGGTCGATGGATCAAGACTTGTTAGAAGGGGGGCCTTAAGGAATTCCCCATCATCCAATGTGAGTACAAAATAGTGATTCATAGGACCACAGACAAAATATTTTCATTATCAAGCAGTATTCATTTGGAAAAAAGGAAGAGGGCAATGATGTAACTCAGCATGGTAAGTGACCTGAGTGACTTTATTCATGGGTTAGGGGTGAGTGAAAGTGAGGCAGGAAAGCATGAAACTTGCAAAGGAATAATGGGTTGAAGTCCTAATTTAGTGGGTGTGGGAAAATGAAAAGTTTAAGGTTGACTAGATAGAAATCTGGACTTCAACATGAATGGACTGTTAGGCTTAAGGAAGAAAAATGGACCATCACATATTGCACTTCTGAGAGACTTATTTTGGGAGAAATGATATGATCTGGCATAGAATGATGTTGACTTCTTCATGATTTCAATGAGACATGCTTTTCTCAAAAGAATTTGGCCTTTGAAAATCACTTGTGCATAGATTGGTCTTCTTCATCATCTTGGAACATGCCCATTTTTTTTAGCACTAGTCTGCAATAAAACATGAGTTTTTTAAAGAATAAAGGTGATCAATATTTTTTCATCTGATACATACGCAAAAATTCACAAATAGTTCTTAATAGAACAAATCCAATGAAAATTAATAAATTGAAATGCATTTTTTTACTTATTGGGAAGTGGTATCTAGGACAACCTGTCAATGTTTTTGTAATAATTTATTCATTTCATGTTCAATTTCAGTGATTCAAAAACTAGATTAAAGTATTAGAAGCATGTTTTAATGATCTGATGTTCTTAATATATTTTTCGAAGTCTATTGGCTACAAAATTAAAAAAATGACCAAAACATTGATAGCCTTAAATTCCTCTAGGATGTAGAGCTCATTGAGATATTTCCAACGATGCTTGAATCACCTCAAACAGACTTCGTATGAGGAATTTATTGCATTCTGAAGTTTTCGGGAAATAGTAAAAATGCTATGTAGGGGTGCCACGTGGTATCACCAGAGGAAGACACGTGGAAAGTGATGTAGATGTTGACTGGAAAATGATGTGGGGTGATGTGGAAGTTGACTAGATTACTGACGTGGAATATGATTGGACTGTTGAGGTGGCAGATTATTGGGCATGTGACTAGATGATTGGTGGACCAATGAGAGGGCTGACACATGGGCCAATCAAAGGCTTCCACATGGTGGCCTCATTTGGACCAAAATGGGTCTAAACCTTAGTGGAATGGTCACCACAAGATTCAAACTCACAAGCTCATTATGCTAGCCCCAATGACTTACCACTATACCAAACATAAAACTTGTTAAATAAGATGGAAATAAATTTATTTGAAGTGTAATTGTTTGTTGCATGTGTAAGGTCGCCACAAGTTTCAAACTCACGAGCTCATTATGCTAGCCCCAATGACTTACCACTATACCAAACATAAAACTGGTTAAATAAGATGGAAATAAATTTATTTGAAGTGTAATTGTTTGTTGCATGTGTTAAAAAATGAAGGATAGAGCTTTGAACATGAGACCTCACATATGCAAACCAAATGACTTTACCATTGCACCAAACATATGAATTGTTTAATAGTTTACATTAACGTGAAAAGTGTTTAATGGTTAAGAACATGTGTTTCCTCTTAAGAGGTCACAAGTTCAAATCCAGAGGGGGGTAGGATATGTATACCTCCGTAGACTTTACTAGTCAAATCACTGGGCGGAGGGGGTTCCCTTGTCCCACAAACAAGGGGGTTTCATACACCAAATTGGTGTGGCTTGGCTGTGACCTTAAAAATAGATTGTTGTTATTATTATTATAATACCTCTGTTTAATCGAATTGAACTTATGTCAAACGAATCAAGTGTTTTACAAACATACCTTGCATACGACTTATAATATAAGACATGGATAAATTTATTTGAATTAGTGTTGTTGTGACATGTGTAATAAAAAGAGCGTCTGCTGAGATTGAATCCATGACCTCCATATTTCTAATTAAATGTGCCAACCGTTTGTGCCACACGTCACTTTATTGAACAACCACCAAAGATTTTATTTTTAATGCAATTGTTTGTAATCACTTGAAAATATCAACCATCCATAGACTGAATCTGCCGATCTTCCACTTATACAAACTAATTATTTTACCATTGCACCAACAATTAGAGATTTTTACAGAATGCAGATAAGTGATGTTAGTTGCAGGTGTAAAGTTTGGAAATGCCAAAGCCAAAGCCTGATCAACGGGGAAGTAGAAAATGTAATCTAATCATTTTTTAGATTTTTGATTTTTAAAAAAAATTATCCAAAGCCAAAGCCCGATCAACTTGATCATTTATTTTTATTTTTATTTAAATATGTAATCTAATCATTTATGAATTTTTTTCGCAAAAATATTAGAAAATGTTGAATCAAAATAGACATTCAGGACTAACTTATTTCCAAATTCTCCTTTCTGATCTTCCAGATCACAACTAGGCACAAGAAGAGAGCATGTTGAGGAACCTGATCACTCTTTAAATATTTGAAATATGCAACTTGAAAAACATTTTAAGAAATTTTTTACCTCTTATGCAGACCTCAATTTTGTAGCTCCTGAAACTCTACTTGTTTTCTTGCTTCATGTATGTCCTTTTTCTTGTAGATCTTCCTTCCAATGGTTAGTAAACGAGATGGTTCTTACTGCACCACCGAATTTTTTTTCCAGGAAATAAATGAATTACTATGTAAATAAACACAAATCAAACTTCAAAACAAAACCTATAAATCTAAAAAACAAACATGTAGTCGAATGCCCCTCATGCTTACTAAGACCCTGTTGTCACCAAGTTATCTTTTCAACCATGAGTTAGCTTATTTCTTTCCATGCATCAAACCAAATAAAAACGAAAATCAAATTACTATTTCCTAATCCCTTAGCATCATCCCCGACAACGATGCCAAAAATGTCATGCAATTTAATTGCTTAAATTGCTTTCTATTAAATTATCAACTAGGGATAATTGTAAGCTTGTGATGATGCTAGCACAATATATGCAGGAGTAGGAAACTAAATCTAAAAGAAGAAAATTCAATCAAATCCTAACTCTTTCAATCCTATGTTGTCATTGCTCCACTGGTAGAAAATAAGGTTGCAAGGTGAAATATGCTACAATGAATGTAAGCTCCTTAGAACAGTCCTCTGTCAGCATATAAAATTAAAGGATTTGAAAAGAGGGTTTTAATCACACTTGCATAAAGGAAAATTAATCTAGGAAAACAAGGAACTGTGATGCTTTTTGATGCAACACTAAGTGATAAGCCATGAGAGAGTTAGGGCCTTTTCTATGAAAGGTAGTAGATGACACTCCCGGTTCTTTGTTTAACTTATCAATTAGCTTCTCTTCATAGGAAAAACTATTCTATGATAATGAGATTTCATAAAATAAAGAAAGAATATACAATGAAATAAAGTGCTACTAGGATCTATTTTAGAGTGAGCTCAATTCTCCTAAAAACAAAGTAACAATCTATTCCATAACATCATATAGTGAATTAAAGCATTCTACATCTAAAACTAGAGAATGAAAATTTATGTGAAAACAAGCTTTATTCTTTTCCATCATAAGTTGGACACATGCTCCAAGAGTTCTCTTCTTGGAATGGAGGAGGAACTCCTATTTATACAAGAACTAAGATAACTAATAATTAATTAAGATCCACAAATCTATCCTAGATCCACAAATGCTTGATGTGGTTACAACCATGTGCTAACACCTATTAAGTAATATCTCTACAAATCCTCTCACAAATATCTCTTCCATGATTCTTCTCCATCCAATATACTTGAACAAATATCCAAATATTTATCAAATCTTCAACGGGTTGAAGAGGAAATCGAATTGGAGTCTTGGTGATCAAATATGACTTTGTTGGAGTCTTCAAATACACCTACAAACATCATAAAACTCATCCAACTTTGATATATAAGTGAAACCATATTAATTTTCAAATAATTAGTCATAAATTCACTCAAAGTACTAAAATAAATTATTTGGAAAATAATAAGTCTAAACCCATATGTAATCATGAAATTGGTCTTAATGTAAGGCTAAGGGAAAGCAGAATATGGTTAAAAGTGAAGGGAAAGGTGTGTAGAACAGTGGTATTTTGGTGACCCAACAATCATCATCCTCATTGATAGTGGAAACACCCATAATTTTATTCATCACCACATTTCCCAAGAAATTGATTACTATATGCATGCAGTCAACAACTTTCAAATCATGATTTCCAAGGGAGGTTCCATGAAATGAGGGGGGTGTTGTGAAAATGTATGTTTCCAAATTGGTCAGTACAACATGAAATATCATATGTTTTCTATAGACTTGGGTGGCTATGACATTGTTCTTGGTGTAGAATGGTTACAAACTCTTGGTTCCATCCTCATGGATTTTAAGAAATTAACCATGCAATTCAGCCAGGAGGGCCAACAATATTTGTTCCAAGGCATCATCGTTGGCTGCCCTGAAATGATTATTTCCCATATCATGGAAAATCTTCTCAAGAAAGGTCATTCCAACATTATTGCACAAATCCATTCCATTCACACCACTGAGACAGCCTTTGTGCATCCTAACCTCCAATCCATCATCTCCAAACATCAATCTATTTTTTCCACTCCCTAGGGACTTACCCCTTCCCATGGTGTTCATGATCATTCCATTCCCCTAGTTCCTGACAACATTCCTCGCAATGTTCGCCCTTATCGTCATCCATTTTCCCAGAAATATGAATTGAGAAAATTGTTCACGGATTGCTCGCCACAGGTGTTATCCATCCTAGTACCATCCCCTACTCTTATCCTATGGTCATGGTACTTAATAGAGAAGTATTTTGGCACATGTTTCCTGACTTTCGCGCCTTCAACAAACTCACCATCAAAGACAAATTTCCCATCCTTGTCATTGATGATCTCTTGGATGAATTAAATGGTGCCCAATTCTTTACTAAACTTGATCTTCGTTCTGAATACCACCAGATACGTATGAAAGAGGAAAACATTCCTAAGAATTCCTTTTGAACTCATGAGGGCTACTATGAGTTCTTGGTCATCCCCTTTGGCTTATGTAATGATCCCTCCACTTTCCAGATCCTCGTGAATCATGTATTTTGTCCTTTTCTTCATCATTTTGTATTATTTTTCTTTGATGATATTCTCATCTATAGTAAAACATGGACAACCTATCTTGCCCATGTGGATCAAGTTCTTCATCTACTCTCTCAGCACCAAATTTTCCTCAAACAATCTAAATGTGATTTTGGAGCCTTGTAAGTGGAGTACTTGGGTCATATTTTTGGAAAGGATGGTCTTAGGGTGGATCCTAAGAAAATTGAAGCTAGGAAAGGTTGGCCTTGTCCCAAGAATCTCAAGAGATTGCGTGGGTTTCTCGGTTTAAGAGGATATTGTCGCAAGTTTGTTAAGAATTATAGTAAAATTGCGGTGCCTCTCATTACTCTCCTTAAAATGAATGTAGCTTTCATTTGGAATCCAACAACTGATTACTCCTTCCAAGCCTTGAAAGCGACTATGTGCACTACTCTTGTCATGTCCCTTCCTGACTTCAGAAATACCTTTGTCCTGGAATGTGATGCTTCAGAGAAAGGAATTGGCACCGTCCTTATGCAAGATGGCCAACCTTTGGCCTTCACTAGTAAACAAATGTTGGAGCACCATTTGGGCCAATCAATATCTGAAAAGGAAATGATGGCCATTCTTCATGCTGTGGATCTTAGGCACCCTTATCTATTGGGGCAATGCTTCCAAATTAAGACAGATCATCAGAGCCTCAAGTATTTTCTTGAGCAATGAATTTCATCCCCGCAACAACAAAAATGGGTCACCAAGCTATTTGGATATGATTATGAGATCATTTACAAGAAATGAAAAGACAATGTGGTTGCAAATTCTCTTTCAAGGAAATATGAAGATGAAGGGTCCCTATTTTCTCTCTCCTTCATTATAACAGATTGGCTCCAAGCTATTTGCTAGGAATGGCTGCAAGATCCCAAACTATCGTGTTTAATCCAACAATTGCAAGACAATTCCTCAATTTCTCCAGAGTACTCTTGGCACAATGAAGAGCTTTGCTACAAATATCGTCTGTATTTAAGAAAAAAGTCACAACTTAAATCCATGGTGCTTTTTTAGCTTCATGCTCCACCCACAACTGGCCATTCAGGGTTTACCAAAACCTATGACAGGGTCAAACATTCTTTTTTTCTGGGATGGTATGAAGTAGGATGTCTGCACCTTTGTGGCATAATGTGATGTCTATCAATGAAACAAGGGAGAAATAGTCAAAGCCCTTGGCACACTACAAGTTATTCCAATTCCACCCGTTATTTGGAGGGATATTTCTATAGATTTGATTTTTGGCTTATCTAAATTGGGAAATAAATCCGTCATCATGGTGGTCATTGAAGGTCTTTCCGAATCTGCTCATTTCTATGCTCTTCAACACCCATTCACTGCATCCAAAACAACTCAACATTTCATGGATCATATCTTAAAGCTTCATGGCATGCCTCATTCCATTGTCTTTGACCGAGATCCCACTTTCACTAGTAATTTTTGGAAAAAATTGTTCAGGATACATGGCACCCGATTGCATCTCAACACAACCTATCATTCCCAGACTGATGGCCAAAATGAAGTTTTCAAAAAGTGTTTGGAAACATATTTGAGGTGTTTTGCATCTGAGAGGAAAAATCAGTGGGCTCGATGGTTACCCCTAGTTGAATGGTGGTACAACACTTCTTACCATACAACTACTCGCATGACTCCTTTTGAAACAATATATGGAAAAAATCCACCTTCAATTCTCTCTTACATTCCCGATGTCTCTAAGGTCCAGGCGGTTGACCAAAATCTTACAGTTCGAGAGGCTATTCTTCGTACCCTCAAAGAGAATTTGGTCATGGATAATAATCACATGAAGAAACAAGAAAATCAAGGTCACTCAGAATGTCAATTTGCTAAAGGGGACTAGGTGTTTCTTCGATTGCAACCTTATAAGAAAACTTCGCTCAAGGCTGACCATTGTTAGAAACCGACGCCCAAATTTTATGGTCCTTATACAGTTCTCAAGCATGTGGGAAAGGTGGCCTATTAGTTAGATTTTCCTAGTCATTCTAAGCTCCATACTATTTTTCATGTCTCCTACTTAAAGAATGTGATTAGAACTAAGTGCCAAACTCAAACCAATCTTCTCGAGTTGGATGAAGAAGGATCCATATGGTTGCAGCCACAAGTAGTCTTGGACTAGCGTGAGCATCGTCTTCATCAGCGTACCATCAAGGAAGTGTTAGTACACTGGAAAGATACAACTCTAGTAGATGCCACCTGGGATCCAACTACCATTCTGCAACAATTTCCCCATCTCAAGCCTCGAGGACAAGGCTGTTTTTTAAGGAGGAGGGCATGCTAGGGACCTAACCTCCCTAACCCCTCACGTAGGTAGAATAATATATTTTCCATGTAATAAAGGCCAATATTAATAAGGCCTAGCAACAAGGAAGAACAAGTCACCTAATATAAGTTTCCGCTTCTAGAAGATATTCCTCTAGATTGTTCTTTTGGTAGATAGATTTAGTATAAATAGGAGTCAAGGGCATGATAATTTTTTGTCTTGAAAATTATTTTAATTGAGAGCTTCTCTACTGAAGGTTCCCCCCTCAAAGAGGCAAGTGAACATTGTTTCCTACAAATAAAAGTATTATTTTGGTGTTGTGGTTTCATATATCGTGTTTTCCGCTGTTATCCTTTGTAGTATTTTTATTTTATACTATTATAATAGATTTGGTACCTTATATTCCTTTCTTATACTTAGTCTCGTGAATACTTTTTTTGCCTCAATTATCATGCTAAGTCTTGATTATTTGATTCTCTCATAATACTTTATTTCTCATTCAATCTACCATACTTATTTTTATTTCCATATTTCCCATCATTCCTTCCATCTCCTCTTTGTCTTACTCCTTAGTCATACACTCTATCATACTTAGTTTTATTTCCATATTTCCCATCATTATTTCAACCCTCTCTTTTCTAGAATCACATCTTCCTGCGATGCTATACCCATTTCCCCTTCCTCACTTCAACCAATCCCTACACCCAATACCGATCCCCTGCATCCGAACCCGATCCCTGCTCTTTCCCTATTCCACCTCTCCTCTCATTCCATCTCCCATACTTAACATTTTTCCTCCCCTCTCCTCACTTCACTTCTATCCCTCTCCAATGGCGTCACGACAATCCATATCACTCCATACCCCTTACCCCCATGGACCCACAATGTCGTGAAACTATGCCCCCTCTTTATCACTCCATACCCCTTACCCCCACAGACCCACTACACCATGAAACTCCACCCCCGTGACATTACACCTACCTACCATACCTCCCCTCTCCTCTCGTCCATATCCATAATCTCAAAATTTAAATTTTTTCCTAAGTTTTATTCTACCTATCAAATTGAAACACATGAAACCTTATCCACCCTATCCAATTGAGACATGTGGAAACCAATCACATCATTACATGTGGCATCCTATCATACTGTGGCACATGGGCTATGACACTGGGTGATGACATGGGCGCTAACTGGGCAATGAATCGATGCTGACTGGTCAACCAAACTTTTACTTAAGTCATCAATTTTCATAAGCCACAAACTCCATAATATCCTTTTGTTTCACATAAGTTGTATGGAGGCCTTTACCATAAAAACCCTAAATTATCAACTACCACAATGCATGTGGGATTTAAGAGGCATATTTTAATCAAGGGCCAAGATTGATTCATGAAATTGATGAACGACTGTTGATAATCGACCTTGAAAAGTTCATAACTCAATAGTTGAAAGGTAATTCAACAAAGAAGACAATGGGACATGTTTTAAGGGTTGAATTTGGCCATAGTTCTCCTAGAAATTAAAAAAAACATTCAATTTTGTTTCCATGGTTTGCTGGTAAATTTGTTTGGAACCTTGACTTCCTGAGGCTATAACTTGAGCTCCATAACTCCAAATTTCACTCAGGAGGACTCGTTGGAAATATATAGTGTTTAATATTGTTCTTATAATGATCTCCATGGATGAGAAATCGAATATCATGCTCAAAAAAATTAAAAGACAATACGCTTTTTCAAGACATTCAATTTAAATTTTAGAAATAAAAGTTTATTAAATAATATTTTATTTGAGGATTAAATGGGTCCCAATTGGAGGCATGAATTCCAATAACAAATTTCATTAATGAGAATTCAATGAAACATTAGTTAAAGTGATTTACTCCAAAAAGGATGCATGTGGAAACTTCTAGAAGGAAACAACCTAACTACTTCAAGAAGAATTGGGAGGAATTTTTAAAAGAGAGAGAGAACCATCAAAGCATGGGTTAGAAGATAATAATAGAAAAGGTTCAGACATCAGTATGTAGTGAGGTCTCTGATAAGAAAATAAAGATCTCCATTTTTCTTATTCTCCTTCTTCTACACTATTTTTCTCAAGGCTTTATGCTTGTATTTTTGAATTGAGCACAAGGTTGATATTTTTGAGTGTTTTTCTTGTATTCTTCCAAGACTCTTTCCCTAAAAGATCATGGAATATTTTACATCCATATGTGTGATTGATAAATGTAAGTCAGGATTGTCTAAATGATTTATGAAGGTGTAGTCCTTGCATTTGACGAGCTTCATTTATGAGCATTAGTCAATTGGTTTGTTGAAATGCTTTGTATTGTTGAATATCATTTATGAAACTCCATAGAGAACTACTTCAGGGTGTAACTTTAATGATTTCTTAGGATTTGGGATTTTTGAACATGAAATTTTTGGAGTATTCCCATCAAATTGTTTTCAGTTTTGAATGCATAACTAATTTAAAGTTATCTGAAATGATCAACACCATTTCACTCTTTTTCCTGTGAGAAAATATGGTTGCATCTTCTTTTTGCATGTGTTTCAGAGGGTTGTAATAATGAAGCTGAGCATATATCTATTTTGATATTGAATCCTTTCTTCATCTTTTATTGTTAAGAAAATGCTTGGTCCATTCAATAATAAACCTGGTTATCAAGAACCATTTCATATACAAATTAAAGCAATAAAGATTCAGGGTCTCCTGTTTAGAATTTCCCCTTTTGATAGTTTTATCCAAGATCATCAAAGCTAAATATTTCAGATAGTAATAGAGGAGTACCACCTCTATAAAAATGCAGGGGGACATTTTATCCTCATGCGGTTGTTGTTTGGATCTTGACCAATCTGAACATCAACATTTTTGGCGACCATACTGGAGAGTGATTTGTTTTCAAGAAATATGATACTTTTTAGGATCATATATTATTGGAAAACTAGAAGCTGTCTGGATGAAGTTTGAAAAGTATCTTGATATTGATTCAAGATGAAATGGGTTCTTGAAAACCTTGTTCAAGGAGAACTAAATGGCCTTGAAGACATGTTGTTGAAGTTTTAGTCAAAAATCAATTGTGACAACTTCCATAGAACCAAAGAACCATCCAAGATTTGGGAGGATGATATCCTTGACAACTCCATCATAGAAACTCCAAATTTTGAAGAAAGATGTCTTGGCGATTCCATGAAAGAGATTCAAGAATTTCAATAAGATTGGTATTATGACTCCTCTGAGGTGTTTCTTTCATGTTGTGAAGATATTTTTCCTCTTGCATAAATCCAAACAAAACTTGTCCTAGTTATAGTGAAGGGAGAAGGTACCCAAAGAAATAAACGATTGCACATAAATCCACTCAATTTGCAAGGAGAAGTCCATCCCTTTCCAGCCATTTCCATGGAAAATTTTCCCATATTCTTCGGAAATACTTTAGAGGATGCAGAGAAACAGTTGATTAAGTTTGATAGTGCTTGTGAAATTTATAATGTGGCTGAAAATGATGTTGCATGTCGGTTAATTATCTTGACTCAAGGAAAATGATAGTGAATGGTTTTATTCATTGGTGCCCTGAACCATCACTAGTTGGGATGTATTAGAAAGTTTATTGTCGAGAAACATTTCCAAAGGAAAGATCCATATTCTCTTTTCTTGAAGTTGGTTGAAGTCCATATGAATGAGGAAGAGACAGTCAAAGATTTTACTTTCATATTTATGAAATTTCTTCATGAGATTCCTCAAGATATGTTTCAAAATGATGTCATTATTTTTAGTTGTTATGAAAATGCCTTGCCCATGAATCTGAGATTTTGGTTGATGCAAGAGGGAAAGTGCAACTGGAAAGAGTTAATGCAGCGAGCTTAAGTCATTGAAAGAAATATTCATGAAACTGATGCTAATCTATTAAAGTTCCCAATATTGTTCTAAGATAATGGAGGAATGGATTTAGAAGAAACATTTGAAGAAATATGTGATTTTTTTTTAAAGCTTTTTCTTGAAACAAAAAATGAGAACCCTAAAGTTTCAATTCAACAAGAATACCATCCTCTATAGGCTCTATTGGAGGGAAATTTTGACCTCTCATGTGCTCACTTTGAGAGTAATGATCATAATGAATTTAAAGAACCTCCACTTGATGTACACAATGATTTCATTCAAAATAATCATGATGAAAATCTTGCAACAGATTCTCAAATTGTACATCCAGTTTATACAAAGCCACAAGAGGAATGCCTACATTGGATGAATACAAGTAATGATGAAAGTCATCACTTTACATAAAATTTTGATGATATTGATTGCTCGTCTAAAGTAGAGTTTAATGAAGAAGATATATTCCAAGGATAAATAGAAGGGCATTTGCAACAAGAGGATTCATGGGTGATATGTTTTATTTCTGAATATAGTGAAGTTGTCGGTAAAAAACAAAAGACAACCTTACAGTTCTCCACAAATATTCAGTGGCAATTTATCTTTGCAACCTCACCATGAAAACATGGTCATTGAATGAAGGAATAATGTTTTCAAGACATTGTCGATGAACCAAGAATCTTGGATGTGGTTGGGAATAAGGAGAAAGATGAAAAATTTTTCAAATGGGAAACTTCTCATCAAACCAAATATTGCAACACTCATGAGAATTAGAGAGTTGATTTTGTTGAATCATGGTTTGTTATAACCCTAAATTTCTCTACACATGCATACCTGGCATCTGACCCTCTTACCCTCTTACTTGCTATTTTTTCCAAGCCATCACTGATTTGCTCTTCTTGAAAACACTATTTTTGAATATGTACGCGCCTTGCAACATTAATTCCCACGTATGTACGCCTGCTGCACCACTACATACCATGTACGTACGCTAGCTGCACCACTACAGCCCGCGTATACTCACAAAAGTTGCACAAATTAAAAAGTTGCAAGAAATTCATTGAGATTACTGGCTATTGAGTAGTTTCCCAGCTGTTCCACCGCCTATAGCCCATCACCCAACCAAATAACCATCCTTTTGTCATATAAAAGGAGGCTTTGGGGTCTCATTCCACATCTAAAAATAGGAACAGTGAAACTCTGCCCGTTTCACATCCCCTCCTTGCCCCAAGAAATTACAACCATCTTGTGAGAATTGCATTAGAATTCCCCATTTTTTCCTTTTTCCTCCATCATAAACCCATTCCATTTTCCTGGAAGAATTTTGAGAGGAGAAAGATACGTGGAGGTGCACTTGGAGCTTGGTGAAGAGGAGCCCGAACCAAGTTCGTGGAGAAACAACCAACCTTGTTGTAAGTGATCATTGTATTATCAATAAAAGAAATACTTTTCCTGTCTCGAAATATGATGTGTCAAATGTTTGCATTTGATTTATATTTTATTCTAACATCTAACCCATGATTTATATATGAGATGAATGTTTGTAGTTTCCTGTTTATTTATTTTTGAATGCAGGCCAGCCTTGGGAGGAGGTTTGTAGTTAGCAGAGCTATCAAGCACAAGAAGATCTTCACCGGACGCAGAGTAAGAGGTACAGTGACTTGATCCTTCTCACTTTGTCTTTCATGCATGAGTCTGGGATATGTTTGGGATAGTTAGAAAAGTAGGAGACTTTTAGACGGTTGTGATCTACCTACATTGTAAACCCTGGTGTAGCCACAGGGGAGTTTTCCCCACTAGCAGAGCTTTCGACCATACTGGGGAAGCCTCTAGAGTTTTAGGGGATTTTTTGGGTGTTTGATTGATTTTATTACCTTTTGAGTTTCTGTGAGTCTCCTGAGTCTGTTAAGGGATGCTAGTCACTTCTTGGTTCCATACTGGTTCTCCCTGCCCTGTCGATCTTCCTTTTTATTTTTATTTTGAGAATTTATAGAGGTGTATGCACCCTACTATGGGTCTGCATGTATACATACACACCATACTTTATAGTCATCCCACGTACATATGCAGGCTGCTTAAGCATCAATAGCATACATGTGTCAATAAACTGTTTTTAAGAAGAGGCAATCAACCTCTTCCCTGATTGAAGTTTCACTTCTTAGGGTTTCTTGATAGAGTCCAGTGTCTCTATTTTTACAGTCGTAGATTGGGTTAGATGCTAGTTTTCTTATCTTTTTAAATATTTCTTGTGTTTACTTCGAAAGGGTTTTAGGCAAGTCTTTGAGTTTTTAATCAATCCGTTTGGTGTCTTTAGTGACTCCCTGTGATCCGCACTGGGCCAGAGGTCATTTTTAGTCTTGTCTTGTTTTTCAATTCTTCCCCTTTCGTTTGCTTTAAAGAAAAGAAAAAACAATTTATTTCAAGTTTTCTTGTTTGAAGCATTTCAAAAAAAAAAAAAAAAATTGTTTTTCTTAGTTTGGTTAAGTAGTTGGGTTAGTTATTTTGCTTGCTAGGAAAAATAGTTCTTTTCTTAAGTTATTTACTAATTTCTTAGAACATTAAGTAGCTCTTAGTCAAGCAAAATTTCATTTTAGGTTTTCTTTTAAAATATCTTAGAAAAAGTTAGTTATGAAAAGTTGGTTAAAGAGTTAGTTGCAAATCTTTAGTTAACTAGAAGTAATTTTTCTTTCAATTTCGTTATTTCTCCTTCTTCGTCTTCCATACACATCACTAGTTTCACTGCCATTTCCTTGAGTTAAAACAAGCCATTTAAAATGAACACTAATTTAAAATCAACCAGAATTTATGTTTGTAAGGTCAATCAACTAGTCTAGGCTAGAGCCTTGAATTAGGTTGGAGATGAAACTCTTCAAGGCTTATAAACAAACATTGGAGTCAGAGCTAGGGAGTGTAAAAAGTTGAGTGATGCGAAAGTTATCCGGGACCCCCCTCTAACATAGGGGCTAAACAAGAGGTCGCATGAGAAAAAGTAGCAGAGATAACCCCTCCAAATCTGGACCAAGCGTAGTGGGGTACGCATATTGAGGACTTTTGTGGGATACTGTCAATTGCATTTGCCTACGGAGCTTCGTGGATCTCAAATCCATTCGAGGTCCTTAGTTGTCTTCCATACCACTTTCTTTTGATACCCTCAATAGGTTTCAGACTTGTTATCCTTCTCATTGCGGTCCACTCGATTGTCGAATGTACCTGCCTAGTGACTGTTTACGAGCTGACAACTTAGTTGTGTTTATTCTAGAGACTTATATAGGTGATTGCGGGGGTATACCACGATACCTAGGGAAAACATTGGGCCACGCTTTATTGATTATACCTAGAGGGTGCTTCCATGTTTGAGTTTCACTTGCACCGATAAGTTCCTCTAGTGTTGGCTGGCGTAACTGTGCTTCCAACTAAATAGTGGTTTGCTTGGTTTATCTCGTAGGAACTTTTGTAGTGTGTGTTTTTTTTCAAACGTTAGTAAAAGCCTTACTCTGTCATTGATATTTTCAAANATACCTAGGGAAAACATTGGGCCACGCTTTATTGATTATACCTAGAGGGTGCTTCCATGTTTGAGTTGCACTTGCACCGATAAGTTCCTCTAGTGTTGGCTGGCGTAACTGTGCTTCCAACTAAATAGTGGTTTGCTTGGTTTATCTCGTAGGAACTTTTGTAGTGTGTGTTTTTTTTCAAACGTTAGTAAAAGCCTTACTCTGTCATTGATATTTTCAAAAAGTGGAAGATCAAGAGCTCTGTCGGTTGCGAAGGCTTCAAGGCCTGCCTCCGGTTGCATTAGAGCCACCACCGCCATCGTTACGACGAAGACTTGACTAGCAAGGGTCATATGAAGCGACTGGGCCACAAGAAATTGTGTCCGATCCTGCTTCGATAGGAGAGTACTCGAATCCAGAGGAACCTTCTATTTCTGACCTTGGAGCAGAAGCTCTCGAGCCAACCAAAACTCCAATGACTGACTTGTTGGCACCAATATTGGTACAAGTTGTCCCTACGAGGGTAATGCCTTATGAGTGCCAGATAGTATTATAAGCAGTGATGGAAGCAAATGATTCTACTTCATCTGGGAGTCCTCATACTCCCTCAATGACTACCACCACAGGGGGAATTCCATCTCATAACCCACCTTCAGCAGTCCAGACTACCATGGTCTCGAATACCTCTAATTCAGGTAGTGTTTCGATGCTGTCTTCGATGATGACCACTGTTGCGTTCACACAGAGTGAGACAGACCCTCCATTTTCATATAGGATGCCCAACTTTGATACGAACTCTATCCTTACCTACTCCACCCTACAAACCATGGGTTTGGGGGTAGGGAGCTCAAACTCTCCTTTGCAAGGGTCCATGGGGGAAACCTCAACTCCCTATAACACTATCCCTTATGGTGGGGGACATATAACTCCTTCGTCCCCCTCGCTCGACGATGCCACCTAGCCACCTGTCGGGCCGAACATGAACTACAACTTATTTGGAGAAGGAAGTCTAGGACCTTCTTCTTACACCACGCCGATGGGATCCATGTTGTTCTCTTTGTTCAGTGCATTTGGTAATAGTGCTTTTTCATCAGCTGTCATCTCAGCTAGGGGAAACCCTGGTTTTGGACAACAGAATCCTGTGTAGGGTACTATTCCTACACATGGGGAAAATAAAGTAGTTTTCTCCTCACAAGGACTTTGGAATCCTTGGCAGGGATTAGTTCCCTCGTTAGGGATGCCAACTGGGGGAAACTGCTTCCATGGTCAATGGAACCCCGGGCAGGGCACAATACCTATGCTTGTCGGATCGACAGGGGGAAATCCCTTCCATAATATTTGGAACACAACGCAGTGATCAATCCTCACCCAACCTTCGTCGTCAAATTTTAGGAATCAACCAATGATGCCCCAACAAAAGTAGTATCTGTACGCTGGCCAAGGACATGGTGTTTACCAGAACCTTAGTCAGCAACCCAATTTTTCTTGGCAACCTGGTGCAAGTCAAACTCCAGGCTCCCTTTTTCCTGTACATAGTACCCAACCCAAAATACCATTTATGGAAATGTTACATTTTCCAGACTTTTCTAGGTTTCTTAACAACCTTATTTGTTATGATCCGCATTGGGCCCCCATGCCGACTAAGTTTCCCTTGGATATTCTAAAATTCGAAGGCAAGCCTGGTGAATATCTGAGTGATCACGTGACAACGTTCCACCTATGGTGCTTGTCAAACTCGATGCGAGACAAATCCATACAATTGCGCCTGTTTCAATGCACTCTTATAGGAGGTGCCATGAAATGGTACATCGAGATCGACCGCTCAAGATAATATTACTTTAGCGATTTGGCAATGGTTTTCCTAAACCATTTCCAACTACCCATGAGATATGATGTCGACACCGAATTGCTGTCCAACTTTGAGCAGACCAAAGCCGATCATATCTCAGATCACATCAAAGAATGGTGGTGGCAGAAGAGTTTGATCAAGGTATAGGTCACATCGAATTTCCTGCTGGAGTGGTTTCTGAAGTCTTTGGCACCTCAGTTATCCAAGGACGTTGCAACGTTGGGAGTGTTTTTAGAGGAGGAGGAAATAATGAGAGCTCAACAACTCAAACTGATATACTCTCAGTTTGGCTTACTCTATGAGATTTTTCTAGATGCACCACGGTCCATCCTTGACAAGGCCAAACAAAAGTCTAGACCACATGCTGATGGTATAGTTGGTTCAACACAAGGAAAGTCCACTGATCAGTTGTCAAATCAATTGCAACAATTGTCTATACAACAGACATTGACCAACCAGACCTCAGGCTCGACTGTCACCCCTACTCAAACGTCGAAAGTACACAGTGTGTAGTCGAGGAACCCGAAGGCCAACCAACAGCCTGACGAAAAGAAAAAACAATGAAACAAGAAGGGTAAGGGGGATAAGAAACCCAACAACAATGATGGCGAGGGAAACAAAGAGAATAGAAAGTCAAAGTATTCGTGTAACCATAGATGATTTTAGGGGCTAAATTTCGCTCGTGGGCTAATTTTCCATGGTTTTTCCAAAAACGAGATTCGCTATTTTAAAAATTATTCGCCCAAATTCTATAGGATAAAATTATTTTACCTTAAAAATCGCCAAAATTTTATAAAAGCTATATAAAATCCTTATAAATTTGAATATTTTTACAAAAATATCACCAAACATTTATAGTTGGAATATGAAGGATTAGTAAGCTTCGCCAAGGTTTCTACATTTTGAAACAAATTCCCATCCTTAAAATCACCCCATGTGTGTAACCTTTTCATATAGGACCACCCGACTCACCTGTGCCCTCGACTTGCGGAGGCCCATAAGTTATGGGTGCAACAACAACCTGTTGTGTTAACAAACCCATTTCCTCATGGAAAAAAATTGACTCAAGCCTCTTCGAGCGCGGATGGGGGCGGTCAGGGACCCCCTCCATCTTCTAATAATTCCTCAGACGTGAACTTTTACATGATGAAAGGTGATTCTTACATAGTGACTAGGGTGCATGATTATATAATGCTAAAATCTGTTGAAAAGGGTAAAGAAGCCATAAACCCATCTATTCCTCTCTAGATTGAGAAGATGATGGGAGAAACAATGACATGCATCCTAAAAGGGGTGTTCAAGAAAGATTCTAACAATCCAAATGTGAGGGCCCCCTAGAACTAATCTCCAGTGGAGGATTTGTCACAAACCCCTTGTGCGATGTCCGCTTTGGAGGTCCTCCAGAGTTGCCCTTCGCAGAGAAAGGCTCTATTATCTGCCTTGGGTTCTACAGAGACTTGTAATCCAGGAATGATCGTTCTCGATATGACCGACTTAAAACCTCATCTCCATTACCACATCACATATTATATAGTAGTGGCTTACCCCAAAAAATCTTTTACCCCAGAAAATTTTTCGTACGGTGGTTGATGAGGGCACCTTGACATGCATGATGTTGTTGACGTGTTGGAAGGCTGTTGGCCAACTCGTTTGGTATCCGTCACCTAATCTGCTTAATTCTTTCGATGGCCGTGCTTTCAGACCACATGGAATCATCCCTTATTTCCCTGTGCAATTAGGAGCGAATACTATGTGCGTTGAGGTTGAAGTGTTCGATGCGACTCTTGACTACAACATTCTATTAGGAAGGAGTTTGACCTATGCTATGCATGCAGTGGTTGCCACATTTTTTTGGGTCTTGTTGTTTCCACACAAGGGTCGGATCGTATCAATTGATCAGTTGTCCTTATCCCATCCTTACCCTTCATTAGGGGCATTCATGGTCCCGATGATTGATAACCCTTAGCCCGACGTTGTCAACATAGGGGTTGGTTTGTGCCCATCGTTGATGGGTACTTTCGATTTCCCACCTCCTTCTGGTAATGTCAATCTTGTTTCAGATGCCCCCAACCAGCCTAGGGATGATATTTTTCAAGTGTCATCATTCTGAACGACTTACTTTCATGATCCGTGGACTCTTTCTTCCCCATTGACCACGATGGAAGGGATAGGGCATTTTGGCATGGCCATGCCCTTGTCCACGACAGAAGTTGCGTACAGTATTGTCCAGAAAGCTTCCACCAAGCCCGATTCAACTCCTGCACATGAGTTATATCTAGTTCTCTAGCCTATCTGGGCTCAAGGTTCCCTCACCACTACAAATTATTTAGATTTTGTCTTGCCCTTTGATGAGGCGATAATAGAGGCATTGATTTTTCCGGACAGACCCTGGGATGATCTCCATCACAGATCTTATTTCCTTCCGGAGTTAAGAAGAATAGAGGCGGGTGAATTCATCTTGACTATGAATGGATATAGGTCTTGTCCTGTTAATCCTATGGCTATGCACACAATTTACATCGAGGGTAATATGACGAGTATCGCTGAAACGATTCTTATAGATATCTCTAGTGATGGTGAAACATCAAATCTCTTCATTTTTAACCAGATAGTAGCAAGGTTAGACATCCTGAAGGATATTGTCACTGACCATGGCAGTCACTTTCAAAACAAAATGATGTCCAAGTTAACAACAAATATTGGTTTGAGGCAAGAGCATTCATCACCCTAATACCCACAGGTGAATGGTCAGGTGGAAGCTGTGAACAAGGTCCTCAAGACTATTCTACAACGAACGATCAATTCTGCCAAATCAAATTGGAATTTGATGTTGTACACGACATTATAGGGCCTACCGAATGTCTGTAAAGACTACCACCAGTTTCTCACCTTTTCAATTCACTTACAGGATGGAAGCAGTCGTGCCTATAGAGTGCCATATCTCGTCTTTAAAGTTGGTAGTAGAGTTATTTCTAGACACTTCACCTTCTGAGGAACGCCTATTATATCTCGAGCAACTCGATGAGAAATGACATGATGTAGCCTTGGCCAATGAGGCTCACAAGCAATGAGTCAAGTGTCAATATGATTGGTTGGTTCATCCTCATATTTTCTCTGAAGGAAACCTTGTCCTGGTCTATGACCAAGATAAGGATCCCCTGGAAGAATGCAAGTTCAAACCCATGTGTTTCAGACCTTTCATCATGAAATAGGTCTTAAAGAAGGGAACTTATCATCTGGTTGAATTAGAGGGAAATGCTTTCGCGGAGCCTAGAAATGGGCTCTACCTCAAGAATTATTACTCTTAGGTTGGTCTTCTGTGTGACTTCTTGTACATATGTATAGTTCTTATACAATTGTTTTTATCTTTTTGTTTCATGGACGTGTCATTATTTATGTCATATTTTTCACTATGGAAAATGTCAAGTGAATTATAGGTGTTCGTTGGGTTCGCAGATGGTGCTAGTCGACACACTAAGAGGCTTGCTTTTGTAACTTGGGTGATTTTCACGCCTCAAGGCCAGTTTCTATCCTCTGGAGGTATCTGTCTAGATGATTCCACAAACAATGTTGCCGAGTACAACACATTAATAGAGTTGCTTCGTGACGCCTTGTCGCATGGTATCTCTTATCTCCAGGTATATTTAGATGCTCAGCTGGTTGTGTCCTAGTTAAATGGGGTTTACCATGTTTACGATCCTACCTTACATCGACGCTTCCTTAGGGTACGTCTCTTATAACATTACTTTGATTACATTATGTATATCCATGTTCCTAGGAGATTAAATCAAATGACAACTACTCTAGCTAATCAAGTATTAGATTGGCATATTGCACACATATAAAATGAAGCACACACATACACATGTACATACATTTGTAAAGAAATGTGATCCATAAGACATCAAGATGTATGTATATATATATATATATATATATATATATATATTAAAAAGTCTCAGAGTACATAGATGGGAGTAGATGCCTCAAAAGTAATATCCTATATACATCACGGGGCTTATGCCCTACAAAATATACAAAAAGAGTGTCCTCGACACATAAAGTCCATCCTATCTAAGATCGGGGATTTTTGGCCCTTCTGTAGTGGACAACGATGTTTTCCAGACGCCGGAAGAGTTGGACCCATGTTTGTGGCACCCCAACTATGTGAGGTTGCATAGATGGTGGGAGATCCTCGATCTTGGCCACAGGAATTGCACATGTGAGCATGTTGAGGTTCCTCTCCACCCATCTCAATACTCTCTCAGCCTCTCCGGCTGGAGGTCCCCCTACGGCTACTGGTCCGTCGACTGTTGCTAGTACTACCTCTGGTTAAGGATGTCTCTTGGTCCTCGAGAAGTATGATGGATGCATTGGTCCCACATCTATACATAACAGATACATAGTTGTCAGATACTCTAATTCACATAAAAATTATATATATAAAAAGAAAACAAAAATTAAATAACTTTTAAAAAAAACATACCTATCTCTCCTCGCTCCTCTCTAAGAGGTACGGGCATGTTCGGATCCCTAGAAAAGTTGATTCTAGTGTAGGGGTAGTCCTCTATCACTGGAATCTGTCATGCCCACCAGTCAAAAAATTTATCATCTAAGGCCTCTATGGTCCTTCCTCCCCCCCTTTCATGGAAGAAATGCTACCCACCTACACACTTCTAGGAAGGAATTCACATGCCCCTGTACTGTCTCTTGTGGACTCATGTTGGGTACCCTCTCAAAGAAGAACGAGCAAAAAATGGTACCAAACCCAAAGTTTTTGTTACTCCGCCATTGACACTCTGTGAGTTGTCTCTTCATGCAACCAAGCATGGTCGTGCTCTAGTCGAATACTCGTGCGTTTAGGCACTGCATTGCACAATACATGTGCGCCCGGGAGGCCTGATGTAAGGCAGCAGATCCAATGATCCTCCCCATAAGAAAAATGACCACCTTTAGTGAAAGGTTGGTGATCTTGTGGATAGGCATCTGAGAACCTACTTTCTCAATGACGACCTCGCAATGCATCCTGATTAGTTCGACGATATTGAGGGGCCCAGGGGGAAATGTACGCAGGTTGATTGTTTCCCCTCTCCTCGAGAGGCCAGTCAAGAAATATATGTCCTCAGTCATTGGAGTCAACAAATTCCCCTCAAGAATAAATGCCTCTGCATCATGGTGCCAATAATCCACCAAGGCATTCAATAGCTTGGGTTGTGTCCTCATGAATGGACACCGATAAAACTCCTATAACCCACATTTTTTAAATGTGGCAATAGCAACAGGGTCCTCATCAACCAATATATCGAAATCCTTGTGCCTCCTCTCCCTCTAGTGGACATACATCCTGTTACATGACAAGTTCAAGGGGGGAGTTAGCTCTTGCATATTCATTTTTTCCATGTTTTTGAGGGTGTACATGGGTTGTCTTGGACATAGTCATGTATGAACGTGAGCATATTTTTTTCTTCCCGCGGGCATACGCAGGTTGTCCTTAGACAACCCACGTACACGTAGGGCCGCCCTTTTTTAGGAGGCCGCACCCCCCAAAAAACCAAAAGAAATGCTAAAATAATGAATGAAAATGAAAGAGGGATAAGTTTATACTTGGTTTGAGTGGAAGTTTGTTTTGTCCTCTGAAGCTCCCAAAATCAAATATTTTAGCAAAGGGGTCTTTTTTACCATCTGGTTAATTTTCAAATTGCAATGGTGAAAACGAACTGTCAGCTTCTATCTATAGACTTTATGTGCACTTTTTTCCACTTTTTTGAACCCTTTTGTCATTTTTTCTGGCTTGAAAATCATTTAACATGGTTCATGAGTTTCTTATTGGATGCCATGATGCACTTTGATTTTGGTTTGGTAATTATTTTTGGGAGATGGGTCATTTTTAAAGGTCGTTTGGTAAAAGCCATTTTTTCCAACTTTTTGCATATAAGCTAGGATTCCACCTCCACTTTCCGCATCTCGTTGTCTATTCTGCTTTGCCATAAGATTGATCCCATCAAAGTGTGACATAGAACCATCATTGCTTCTTTAGAAGTGTCATAATTAGGTGGTAGAGCCTACCTTTACATGGAGGACCTAGATAGATCCTTGTTGTATTTTGGCATCCATGCTGTCTCTTATGACTTTAGGCTCGGGAGTCCTTTTATTCCTATCATGATTATGATATTGAACCTCATTCGTTTGACACACCATCACATTTGGCCTCACCCTCAGGACTCCCAAAAATAAGCATGCTTTGTTGTCTTTCAAGCTCGCTTTGAAATTTGAAAGTAAGATTCGATGAGACTATATTTATGCTTTTCACTATCGTCTATATTAACTAAGAAAAGTAACCTCTCAGAGTCTTCTTTAAGCCCTTTTCAGACTCTCCAAACACATAAATATTGTCGATCAATATTTTTGTCCTTCACGCTCGCTAAACTAAAATTTGAAGGCACGTCTGTTTGACGGTATTTTACCCCTTTTTCGGTCTGGATGGGCAATTGTACGAACAAAGGTATACTCTAGGAACTTCGGTTCACTAGAAGAGTATTCTCATGTATAATTTTAACCCTTTTTCGGGCCTGAGGGACTAAATTTACGAAAAAGGAACGCCAACAGAGTCCATATGTTAAGAACCAATATAGATCTACAAATATAATCACCACAAATACTGAATACACAATAGATCCACAAGCAATATAGAAGAAACCACACTTTATTATAGAAACTCTTGAGGTAGGGCAACACCATACAATGGATCCTATTATGGAAGGGATCCTCTCCTGTTCACTTGCCTCTTTGAGGGGGAATCCTCCTATTGAGCTACCGCTCCAAATACAATACTTCTCTTCATGTTTCATTACATTTCTTGAATCCCTTTATGTAGTGCTACCATCATCTAAGAACATTCTAGAAGAGGAATCTTCTAGAAGTAGAACCTTCTAAGAAGTCCTCTTACATTTATTATATCTAATT
>JASDQU010506156.1:8286-33457 GCA_032191745.1 Picea mariana | reverse complement strand
ATCTCTTCTCAGAGATAAGCTGCCACCATTCTAGCGAGTCTTTCACTCTGTATTTTTATAGTCTCTGTACATTTCTTTCATTAATAGAAATTGTGTATTACTGTATCTCTGTGTTTATGGTTGTATCTCTGACATATTCCTATTATATTATTGGATATACGTGATATATCTGTGCATTTCTTTATTATATCTCTGCTCTCATTTCGTGCCGAAAATAAATCCGGATCACCTGTACCATTAGTGCCCACGTATGTATGCCTACTGCACCACTCACAAAGTTGAAAAAATTAAACATTTGCAAGGAATTCGTTGAGATTACAGGCTATTGGGTAGTTTCCCAACTGTTCCACCACCTATAGCCCATCATCCAACCGAATAACCATCCTTTTGTCATATAAAAGGAGGTGTTGGGATCTAATTCCACATATAGACATGAGAATAGTGAAACGAGAAAATGTGCCCATTTCACATCCCCTCCTTGCCCCAAGAAATTGCATCCATCTTGTGAGAATTGCATCATAATTCCCCTTTTTTCCCTTTTTCCTCCATCATAAGCCCATTTCATTTTCCTAGAAGAAGTTTGAGAGGAGAAAGATATGTGGAGATGCACTTGGAGCTTGGTGAAGAGGATCTTGGACCAAGTTCATGGAGAAGTAGCTGACCTTGTTGTAAGTGAGCATTGTATTATCAATAAAATAAATACTTTTCCTATACCGTAATATGATGTGTCGAATGTTTTCATTTGATTTATGTTTTATTATAACATCTAACCCATGGTTTATATATGAGATGCATGTTTGAAATTTCCTATTTATTTGTTTGTGAATGCAAGCCAGCCTTGGGAGGAGGTTTGCAGTCAGCGGATCGTCACCAAACGCAGTGTAAAAGGTATAGTTACCTGATCCTTCTCACTTTTTCTTTCATGTATGAGTCTGTGATATGTTTGGGGTAGTTAGAAAAGTAGGAGACTTTTAGACGGTTGTGATCTGCCTACATTGTAAACCTTGTTGTATGCATAGGGGGGTTTTCCTCACTAGAATGGTTCCAAAGCATTGTTTTCCAAGAAATATAATTAGATTTTGGGCACATTCGACTCAATTTTACTTTAGTATACTTTGGATGTCCTCTTGATTCCTTTATAACAACACCGACATGTTTCTGAATTTTGGAGTTCATTCCATAGATTAGTTGGATGCTTGAGTGAGTCCATTGGAAATCCACTTACACTTGAAAATTGTTCCTTTCCTCCAAGTAGGATACAATAGGTAGATTTGGTTTGTACATATTTTGCTTCTTCAGTCAAATTTTGAATAATAAAGAAGTTGTTAGATGGAGATAATGATTGAATATGAATCCATGACCCAATGGACAAGAAATTACAAGAATTTTTTCTGAATATGTCTCCACGACCCAATGAAGAAGGAACATGACCAAGATTCTAGATTCTCAGCAATCGACAGGGGGTCACTATCCTACAGTTGGAGCCAGTTGTTGATCAAAAGTTTGGTCACCTCGATTTTCCACTCTTTGAAAAAAAATAAAAATTGATATCATAAGAAAGAAATTGTGAACGATTTTCAGTTCATGGCATAGCCCTCAGTGCCAACTTAGACACACATTTTGCGTATTCAAAATCTGAGTCCATATGCACAAGATATTCACATTTTTGTCCAACCACCCAATATTCCATGAACAACACTTCTTCCATGCATAACACAACTAATTTCTCTTTCAGTACTAAGTTTCCTTTCTTATAATTAGTCTCGAGAATATTTTTAGTCTCATGAATACTTTTTCTTCCTCAATTCTCATGCTAAGTCTTGATTATTTCATTCTCTCATAATAAATTTACTTCTCATTCTCTCTACCATACTTAGTTTTATTTCCATATTTCCCATCATTCCTTCCATCTCCTCTTAGTATTATTCCTTATTCCTACACTCTACCATACTTAATTTTATTTCCATATTTCCCATCATTCTTTCCATCCCCTCTTCTCCCGAATCACATCCTCCTACGGTGCCATACCCATTTCCACTTCTTCACTTCACCCACTCCTTATACTCAATCCCGATCCACTTAATATGAACTTGATCCCATCTCTTTTCCTATTCCCCCTCTCCTCTTGTTCCATCTCCGATATTTAACATTTTCCCTCCCCTCTCCTCACTTCACCCCTCTCCCTCTCCCATAGTGCCACGACACTCCTTATCACTCCATACCCGTTACCCCTGCAAACCCATGGCACCACATAAATCCTTATCACTCCATACCCATTAGCCCCGTATAACCATGGCTCCACAACACTCAACCCTCACGACATTCCACTGACCCACCATACCTCCTCTCTCCTCTCATCCATATCCATACTCTCGAAACTTAACCTTTTTCCTAAGTTTTATTCCACTTATCACATGAAACAGATGGAACCTTATACACTCTATCCAATTGAGACAAGTGGAAACCAATCGCACCATGACATGTGGCATCCTATCATACTATGAAACTAGGCAATTACATGGGCGCTGACTGGGAAATGAATGGACGTTGACTGGTCAACCAATTTAATTAAGTCATCAATTTTTCTAAGGCATGACCTCCATAAGATCCTTTTGTTTCACATAAGTTGCATGGAGGAATTTACCATATAAACACTAAATTATCAACTACAACAAAAAATGTGGGATTTAAGAGGCATATTTTAACCAAGGGCCAAGATTGATTCACAAATTTGATGAACGACTATTGAGCAACAACCTTCAAAAGTTCATAACTCAAGATCTAGGTGTCTATTTTGGTAAAACCATTAGTAAAACCATACCTTGTTGGAAAGGTAATTCAAATAAGAAGACAATTGGACACGTTTAAAGGGATGAATTTGGTCATAATTCTCCCAGAAATTAAAAGAACAATCATCTCTATTTCCATGTTTTGTTGGAAAATTTGGTTGGAACCTCAACTTCCCGAGGCTATAACTTGAGAACCAAAATTCCAAATTTCGCTCAGGAGGACTCATTGGAAATCTATAACGATGAAGATTTATATTATAATGGTATCCATGGATGAGAAGTTAAATATCATGATCAAAAAATTAAAACAAAGTCCACTTTTTCAAGACAACCAATTTAAATTTTGAAAATTAATTTTTGTTAAATAAACATTTATTTAAGGATTAAATAGGTCCCACTTGGAGGAATAAATTCCAATAAATTAATTTCATTAATGAAAATTCAACGAATCATTAGTTAAAGTGATTTACGCCAAAAAGGATGCATGTGGAAACTTCTGGAAGGACAAAACCCTACCTACTTCAGGAAGCATTGGGAACATATTTTAAAAGAGAGAGAGCACCATCAAAGAAGGGGTTAGAAGATCAAAATAGAAAAGTTTCAACCATTAGTATTCAGTGAGGTCTCTGATCAACACAAAATATCTTCATTTCTCTTCTTCTCCTTCTTCTACAATATTTTTCTCAAGGCTTTATGCTTGTATTTCTGAACTGAGCACAAGGTTGAGATTTTTGAGTGTTTTTCTTGTATTCTTGCAAGAAGCTTTCTCTAAAATATCATGGATTATTTTACAGCCATATGTGTGACTAATAAATGTAAGCCATGATTTTATAAATGATTCATGAAGGTGTAGTCTTTGCATTTGACAAGCTTCATTTTTTAGTATTAGTCAATTGGTTTGTTGAAATGCTTTGTATTGTTGAATATCCTCTATGAAACTCCACAGAGAACTACTTTGGGGTGTAACTTTAATGATTTATCAGGCTTTGGGATTTCTGAACATGATATTTTTGGAGTATTCCCATCAAATTATTTTCAGTTTTGAATGCAGAACTCATTTAATGTTCTCTGAAATGATCAAAACACCATTCATCTCTCTTTCCCGTGAGAAAATATGGTTGCATCTTATTTTTGCATGTATTTCAAAGGGTTGAAATAATGAAACCGAGCATATATTTATTTTGATATTTAATTCTTTCTTCATATTTTATTGTTAAGAAGCTTCTTGGTCAATTCAAGAATAAATCTGGTTATCAAGAACCATTTTATATACAAATTAAAGCAATAAAGATTTGAGGTATGTTGTTTAGCATTTCCCATTTTGATAGTTTTATCCAAGATCATTAAAACTAAATATTTCAGATAATAATAGAGGGGTACCACCTCTATAAAAATGTAGGGGGATATTTTATCCTCGTGACGTTTCTGTTTGGATCTTGACGAATCTAAACATCAATAGTACTTTAATTATCAACCCGGGGTTTGTACAAACTTATGAGGTATCGTGAAAGATATATGTAGAATACACTTATTTCCTCTTATGCATCTATATATTGGTTGGAATTGATGATACCCAAGGTCTTACTCTAACCACTTGATAACCATGATAAATCACTTGAGCAAACCGAGTTAAATGAAATGAATGAATAACTGTTATAATCACACTTTTGCTAAAATAAAACCAATCTAATTGCATAAAAGGAAATCACACTTTTGATGAAATAAAACTAATTCTAATTGCACAAAGGAAACTCACACTTTTGGTGAAAGCAAACTAATTCTAATTGCATAAAGGAAACTCACATTTTTGTTGAAAGAAAACTAATTATAATTGTAGAAAGGAAACTTACTCTTTTGCCGAAAGAAAACTAACCTAATTTCTAAAATATTGGCTCATAAACACTTATCAAGTACCATAGCCCGGTATCATATCATTAGCATTAAATATCGTCATGAATGAAGTGGAATGAATACAAAAAATTCTAGTCTAAACTATTTCTATAGGAATTGTGATAGTTTCTATATGAACTATACAGTTTCTATAGGAAGCTTTGTAGGATGGACAAGAAAGGCCTAAAGAGACTATTTAAATCTTCCTCAATTACTGAGATAATCAAAGCATGCTGTAATTATGTGAAGATTAATTCATAGTCCTAGGAAAATGTTCTTAATCACTCCAATAAACTTGTAACAAATTTTATAGGAAGCGAATGGATTTACAGTTTATCAACAATTTTAATATGCATAACATAAGTATATTACAATCACGAGTAAGATGATATACATCTCTATATAACTCTCTGCAAATAAATAAAATATGAAGTTAAAACAAAACAACATGAAAGGAAATAAATACATAAGGGTCCTTGAGCCCTCTTGAGTGAGCCCTACCCAAGTAGCACAAGGAATCTGAAAGGCTTAATAAGCTAAAATGGAAAACATCTTTATTGATTAATCACAACAAATACATTAGGGAGTAGAGCTCCAAGTCTTCAAACTCTTTGAGAAAAATCACGGAACACAATAATAAATCCTCTATTTATCTATATCTTGCTTCTCCTCCTTAAGGTATATTTATACAACTGTAAATGTAATGTTCCAAGCCGTCCAAGTTGAGCCACACCACACAAAATAAAATTTATTTGATATCATTTAATAACTAAATTCCCTGCATATGAACACAATTATGTAGTTCTACAACATATAATCCATTCATAAATACATACAATTACAACTTAACATAATTAGATAGAAATAACATATGGTATACATCATAATAGCAAACAAAATACATTTATTTTTTCATTAAAATCACCAACTAGATGCATACCTCAGACATTGCTCCCAACCATACAATTTTCTATTCATAATCTCTCAACAACAGGCCACCCCCGAGTTGGGGCTATGAATCCACCAGGGAAAAGGATACCTACGCCAAACTAAGGTATGCCATCTAGCACCATAAAATCACAGTCCTAGGTGACAACTCCAACAACAGTTCCCAACTCACAACCTCTCTTTCCACACAACCCATTCCACCCTAGGAAGTGTACCCCTTCTCTGCGCAATAGTCCTTCAGCTGTCCCACTTCTCTTCTAGGGCTTCAAAAACATGCTGAACAGGAAGTATCAGAGACATGTATCACTTGGAACACAATTATACGTAAGGATTTTAGTACCCACTATCCCAACACACAGGGAAACCTATTCCCCAACAATTCTCTCACCCAGAGAGAATGCTCCATAAGCATGACAACCTTCTTCTTCAACCCAAACCACCTAGGATTTACTAGGTAACAATTAACTTCAGCTTACACTCTCCAACCAAGGTAAGGATTATGGATTCCAATGATTGAGTGAATGATGGAATTACACTAATTTCCAAAAAATATTTTCATGTTCCTAGCTTGACACTTGTCACTCAAGGAACTGCCTTTGACCCCACTTGGTGATTCATTTCCAACCTTTAGGAACTTAGGATAAAATTATATCTCATGAATTAGAACTTAGTAATAATATTAATTGATTCCTTAGCTTAATCCCCCTTGAATTATCCCTTCTTCCTTAAGCCCTTAGCCCCCTTTCCCTCTCGTGGAGTCTTATCCCCCCATACTCTTTTGGCTGACTTGGTTTGCAACTATGATGTATTTTTATTAATAAATCCAAGTGTGATTACATATTTCATTAGTTAGGATCATTTTTATTTCAAATCATAGTCTCCCCGGGCTATATCACATAGGAACTCTAGCCTCAAAACATATATACAAAGAAACTATGGCCCAAAACATCCTAGCTCATAAAGCATGTGTACATTTACAATTTACAATTTCAAATCATAGTCTCACCAACCTATAAAGCATATGTACATTTACAATTTCTAGCTTAGGGGAACTACAAGAAAACTTGGCCTTATCCTTGATTCAAGGAGAGATTGTTGGAATTTTCTTGCCAACGCTCCTTCCTTCAACATGTAACATCCCCGATATAATCCCCAATTTAATTAATGTATAATGTAGATATCAATATGGCTATGACAAAGCGACGCAATATTCGAATTGTATTTTCTGATTTTAATAAAAATAATGTGATGCCAGCTACTAGGAATATGGACAAAGATGGGGGTTGATTAATCCACAAGGGAGGGGAATGTTTAGTAGTGTCTAAGAGGGGTCCAAGGGAGAAATGGTTTATGGGTATTAATCCAAACCCATATTTCTGAATTTTATTATCTTTTGGGTCAACCATCTATTTTATGTTTGAGTGTATGAGAGCACAATCATTGAATACGTTTCAGAGGGTGGTTATATAATTCACATCCCATAGTTATTGGAAGCATTGGGCTGAAGTAAAATCAACATTGGATCGAGTGAGAAATCAACTATCTTGGGAAAATAGAGGAAATTTGTATGGGGAGGATAGGCAATTTTTTCACATTGAGTCCTGGCATGAAAAACAAGGGGTGAGTAGGGAACAGAGCACAAAAGCTAGAGCAAGGAGGCTGGGTGAATTTTGGAGCACGATGGTTCTTTTTTTTATCGTTTTGGAGCTAAAGATTGAATATCCATACTGTTATGCCTAAAGAGGAGCCTGGACCAGGTTCGTGGAGCAGTAACTAACCTTGTTGTATGTGAGCATTGTATTATAAAACAAAGAAATACTTTTCCTATCCCGAAATATGATGTGTCGAATGTTTTCATTTGATTTGTGTTTTATTATAACATCTAACCCATGATTTATATATGAGATGCATGTTTGTAGTTTCCTGTTTATTTGTTTGTGAATGTAGGCCAATCTTGGGAGGAGGTTTGCAGTCAATAGAGCTATCAAGCGCGAGAGGATCGTCACCAGATGTAGATTAAAAGGTACAGTTACCCGATCCTTCTCACTTTGTCTTTCATGTATGAGTTTGGGGTATGTTTGGGGTAGTTATAAAAGTATGAGACTTTTAGATGCTTGTGATCTTACTACATTATAAACCTTGGTGTATCCATAGGGGGGTTTTCCCCACTAGCATGGTTCCAAAGCATTGTTTTCCAAGAAATGTAATTAGATTTTGGGCACATTCAACTCAATTTTACTTTAGTATACTTTGGATGTCCTCTTGATTCCTTGATAACAACACCGACATGTTCCCGAATTTTGGAGTTCATTCCATATATTATTTGGATGCTTGAGTGACTCCATTGGAAATCCACTAACACTTGAAAATTGTTCCTTTCCTCCAAGTAGGATACAATAGGTATATTTGGTTTGTACATATTTTTCTTCTTTAGTCAAATTTTGAATAATAAAGTAGTTGTTAGATGGATATAATGATTGAATATGAATCCATGGCCCAATGGACAAGAAATTACAAGAATTTGTTCTGAATATGTCTCCATGACCCAATGAAGAAGGAAGATGACCAATATTCTAGATTCTCAGCAATTGATAGGGGGTCACTATCCTACAGTTGGAGCCAATTGTTGATCAAACATTTGGTCACCTCAATTTTCCACTCTTTGAAATAATAAAACAAAAACTAATATCATAAGAAAGAAATTGTGAACGATTTTCAGTTCATGGTGTAGCCCTCAGTCCTAACTTAGTCACACATTTTGCGGATTCAAAATGTGAGTCCATATGCCAAAGATATTCATGTTTTTGTCCAACCACCCAATATTCCATGAAAAACACTTCCTCCATGCGTAACACAATTAATTTCTCTTTTGGTACTAAGTTTCCTTTCTTATAATTAGTCTCGAGAATATTTTTAGTCTCATGAATACTTTTTCTTCCTCAATTCTCGTGCTAAGTCTAGATTATTTCATTCTCTCATAATAACTTTACTTCTCATTCTCTCTACCATACTTAGTTTTATTTCCATATTTCCCATAATTCCTTCCATCTCCTCTTAGTATTACTCCTTATTCCTACACTCTACCATACTTAGTTTTATTTTGATATTTCCCATGATTCTTTCCATCCCCTCTTCTCCCGAATCACATCCTCCTACAGTGCCATACCCATTTCCCCTTCTTCACTTCACCCACTCCTTATACTCAATCCCCACCCACTTCATATGAACCTGATCCCATATCTTTTACTATTCCCCCTCTCCTCTTGTTCCATCTTCGATATTTAACATTTTCCCTCCCCTCTCCTCACTTCACCCCTCTCCCTCTCTCACGGCGCCATGACACTCCTTATCACTCCATACCCCTTACCCCTATAGACCCATGGAACCGTAGAAATCCTTATCACTCCATACCCCTTACCCCTGTAGAACCATGGCGCCATAACACTCAACCCTCATGACATTCCACCGACCCACCATACCTCCTCTCTCCTTTCATCCATATCCATACTCTCCAAACTTAACTTTTTTCCTAAGTTTTATTCCACCTATCACATTGACACACATGGAACCTTATCCATGCTATCCAATTGAGAAACGTGGAAACCAATCACATCATGACATGTTGCATCCTATCATGCTGTGAAACTGGGAAATTACATGGGTGCTAATTGGGAAATGAATGGACGCTAACTGGTCAACCAATTTAATTAAGTCATCAATTTTTCTAAGGAACGGCCTCCATAAGCTCCTTTTGTTTCACATAAGTTGTATGGAGGAATTTACCATATAAACACTAAATTATAAACTACAACAAAAAATGTGGGATTTAAGAGGCATATTTTAACTAAGGGCCAAGATCGATTCACAAATTTGATGAATGACTGTTGAGCAACAACCTTCAAAAGTTCATAACTCAAGATCTCGGTGTCTGTTTTAGTAAAACCATACCTTGTTGGAAAGGTAATTCAAATAAGAAGACAATGGGACATGCTTTAAAGGATGAATTTGGTCATAATTCTCCTAGAAATTAAAAGAACAATCAACTATGTTTCCATGGTTTGTTGGTAATTTTTTTTGGAACCTCAACTTACTGAGGCTATAACTTGAGAACCAAAATTCCAAATTCCGCTCAGGCAGACTCATTGGAAATCTATAATGATGAATATTTATATTATAATGGTATCCATGGATTAGAAGTTAAATATCATGCTCAAAAAATTAAAGCACAGTCCACTTTTTCAAGACAACCAATTTAAATTTTGGAAATAAAATTTTGTTAAATAAACATTTATTTAAGGATTAAATAGGTCCCACTTGGAGGAATAAATTCCAATAAATTAATTTCATTAATGAAAATTCAATGAAGAATTAGTTAAAGTGATTTAATCCAAAAAGGATGCATGTGGAAACTCCTAGAAGGACAAAACCCTACCTACTTCAGGAAGCATTGGGACCGTATTTTAAAAGAGAGAGTGCACCATCAAAACAGGGGTTAGAAGATCAGAATAGAAAAGTTTCAGCCATCAATATTCAGTGAGGTCTCTGTTCAATAAAAAATATCTCCATTTTTCTTCTTCTCCTTCTTCTACACTATTTTTCTCAAGGTTTTATGCTTGTATTTCTGAATTGAGCACAAGGTTGAGATTTTTGAGTGTTTTTCTTGTATTCTTGCAAGAATATTTCTCTAAACTATCATGGAGTATTTTACAGCCATATGTGTGACTGATAAATGTAAACCATGATTTTATAAATTATTCATGAATGTGTAGTCTTTGCATTTGACAAGCTTCTTTTTTGAGCATTAGTCAATTGGTTTGTTGAAATGCTTTGTATTGTTGAATATCCTTTATGAAACTCCATAGAGAACTACTCTGGGGTGTAACTTTAATGATTTATTAGGCTTTGGGATTTCCGAACATGATATTTTTGGAGGATACCCATCAAATTCTTTTCAGTTTTGAATGAAAAACTCATTTAATGTTCTCTGAAATGATCAAAACACCATTTATTTCTTTTTCATGTGAGAAAATATGGTTGCATCTTCTTTTTGCATGTATTTCAAAGGGTTTAAATAATGAAACTGAGAATATATATATTTTGATATTGAAGTCTTTCTTCATATTTTATTGTTAAGAAGCTCCTTTGTCCATTCAAGAATAAATCTAGTTACCAAGAACCATTCTATATACAAATTAAAGCAATAAAGATTCGAGGTATGTTGTTTAGCATTTCCCATTTTGATAATTTTATCCAAGATCATCAAAGCTAAATCTTTCAGATAATAATAGAGGAGTACCACCTCTATAAAAATGTAGGGAGATATTTTATCCTCGTGATGTTTCTGTTTGGATCTTGACCAATCTAAACATCAATAGTACTTTAATTATCAACCTGAGGTTCGTACAAACTTATGAGGTATCATGCAAAATATATGTATAATACACTTATTTCCTCTTATGCGTCTATCTATTGGTTGGGATTGATGATACCCTAGGTCTTACTCTAACCACTTGATAAGAAGGATAAATCAATTGAGCAAACCGAGTTAAATGAAATGAATGAACAACTGTTCTAATCACACTTTTTCTAAAATAAAACTAATCTAATTGCATAAAAGGAAATCACACTTTTGATGAAATAAAACTAATTCTAATTTCATAAAGGAAACTCACACTTTTGGTGAAAGGAAACTAATTCTAATTGCATAAAGGAAACTCACATTTTTGCTGAAAGAAAACTAATTATAATTGCATAAAGGAAACTTACTCTTTTGCTGAAAGAAAACTAATCTAATTTCTAAAATATTGGCTCATAAACACTTATCAAGTACCATAGCCTGATACCATATCATTAGCATTAAATATCGTCATGAATGAAGCCAAATGATTGCAAAAAATTCTAGTCTAAACTATTTCTACAGGAACTGTGATAGTTTCTATATGAACTATACAGTTTCTATAGGAAGCTTTGTAGGATGGACAAGAAAGTACTAAAGAGACTATTTAACTCTTCCTCAACTACTAGGATAATCAAAGCATGTTGTAATTATGTGAAGATGAATTCATAGTCCTAGGAAAAGTTTCTTAATCAATCCAATAAACTTGTAAAAACTTTTATAGGAAGAGAATGGATTTACAATTTATCAACAATTTTAATATGCATAACATAAGTATACTACAATCATGAGTAAGATGAAATGCATAGCTATATAACTCTCTGGAAATAACTAAAAGATGAAGTTAAAACAAAACAACATGAAAGAAAATAAATACAGAAGGCTGCTTGAGCCCTCTTGAGTGGGCCCTACCCAAGTAGCACAAGGAATATGAAAAACTTAATAAGCTAAAAAGGAAAACATATTTATTGATTAATCACAACAAATACATTAGGGAGTAGAGCTCCAAGTCTTCAAACTCTCTAAGAAAAATCACGAAACACAATACTCAATCCACTATTTATCTATATCTTGCTTTTGCTCCTTGAGGTATATTTATACAACTGGAAATGTAATGTCACGAGCCATCCAAGCTGATCCACACCACACAAAATAAAATTTCTTTAATACCGTTTAATAACTAAATGCTCTGCACATGAACATAATTATGTAGTTCTACAACATATAATCCATTCATAAATATATACAATTACAACTTAACATAATTAGATAGAAATAACATATGATATACATCATAATATCACATAAAATACATTTATGTTTTCATTAAAATCATTGACTAGATGCATACCTCAGACATTGCTCCCAACCATACAATTTTCTGTTCATAATCTCTCAACAAAAGGTCACCCCCGAGCTGGGGCTATTACTCCACCATGGAAAAGGCTACCTAAGCCAAACTAAGGTATGGCATATAGACCCATAAAATCATAGGCCCAGGTGACAACTCCAACAATAGTCCCCAACTCACAACCTCTCTTTCCACACAACCCGTCCCACCCCAGGAAGTGTAGCCCTTCTCTGCTTAACAATCCTTCGGTTGTCCCACTTCTCTTCTAGGGATTCAAAAACATGATGAACATGAAGTCTCAGAGATATGTATCACTTAGAACACAAATATTAGTACCCACTATCCCAACACACAGGGAAACATATTCCCCAACAATTCTCTCACCCAGAGAGAATGCACCATAAGCATGACAACCTTCTTCTTCAACCCAAACCACCAAGGATTTATTAGGTAACAATTAACTTCATCTTACACTCTCCAACCAAGGTAAGGATGATGGACTCCAATAATTGAGTGAATGATGGAATTACAGTAATTCCCAACAATATATTTGCATGTTCCTAGCTTGACACTTGTCACTCAAGGAACTGCCTTTGACCCCACTTGGTGATTCATTTCCAAATTTTAGGAACTTGGGATAAAATTATATCACATGAATTAGAACTTAGTAATAATATTAATTGATTCCTTAGCTTAATCCCCCTTGACTTATCCCTTCTTCCTTAAGCCCTTAGCCCCCTTTCCCTCTCGTGGAGTCTTATCCCCCCATACTCTTTCGTCTGACTTGGTCTGCAACCGTGATGTATTTTTATTAATAAATCCAAGTGTGATTACATATTGAATTTTTTAGAATTGTTTTTATTTCAAATCATAGGCTCCCTGGGCTAAATCACAGAGGATATGTAGGCTCAAAACATATATACAAAGGAACTATGGCGTTAAACAGCCTGGCTCACCAACCTTTAAAGCATATGTACATTTACAATTTCTGGCTTAGGGGTATTACAAGAAAACTTGGCCTTATCCTTGATTCAAGGAGAGATTGTTGGATATTTATTCCCCAACACTCCTTCCTTCAACATGTAACATCCCCGGTATAATCCCCAATTTAATTAATGTATAGTGTAGATATGAATATGGCTATGCTAAAGCAACGTAATATTCGAATTGTATTTTTTGATTTTAATAAAAATAATGTGATGCCAGTTACTAGGAATATGGACAAAGATGGGGGTTGATTAATCCACAAGAGAGGGGAATGCCTAGGAGTGGCTAAGAGGGGTCCAAGGGGGAGATGGTTTATGGGTATTAATCCAAACCCATATTTATGAAGTTTATTATCTTTTGAGTTAACCATCTATTTTATGTTTGAGCGTATGAGAGCAAAATAATTGAATACATTTCAGAGGGTGGGTATAGAATTCACATCCCATAGTTATTGGAAGCATGGGGCTGAATTACAATCACATTGGATCAAGTGAGAAATCAACTATCTTCGAAAAATAGAGGAAATTCGTATGAGGATAGGCAGTTTTTTCACATTGAGTCTTGGCATGAAAAACAAGGGGAGGGCAGGGAAACGGAGAACAAAATCTAGAGCAAGGAGGCTGGGCAAATTTTGGAGCATGATGGAGAATTTTTGGATTGTTTTGGAGCTAAAGATTGAATATCCAGGTTGTCAGGCCTAAAGAGTGAACTCCTATGGGAGTTGCACTGTAACATCAAGTGTTGTTATTGTTACTGGTAGTTTTCTTGGAAATGAGTTCCCTTGAGTTCCTAGTAGAGATATTCGTATCTATTTGTGCTAGAAAGATCCTGATAAATGAATGGGATGCCCAATGGGATGAGATCAGTGAAGGGGTACATTCCTTGGGTTGGGTAGGTCAAGAGGAAGAGAGTTGTATGAAATTTGGGATAACTGTAGGAGGATACCAATGGGTTGTGAGATATTGAAGTGTGAGTGGAATATGAGAGGCACCCTTCTTTTGTGCATTCCTAGCCCCAACTTGGGAGTGACTTGCTATTGATATTTGGAACAACAAGTATATGGTTGGGTGGAACATCATTCCCAAGCAGCTAGTTGCACAAAATTTATTTTAAATATAAGTGTTTGCCTATTATCCAAGTTTTCTTATGAGTCTTATGGCTATGTATTTTACTCTATGAATGATAATGGTTTCATGTGCTATTGTAGATGATTTATTAACTGCACTCATGTTCATTTTGAATGTTGTAGATGCATTTAATAATGGACATCAAAATGGTAAATCTGTGCAAAATGTGTAGATGGTAAGAGACAGGAAATGAGCTAGCACGTAAAATTTCAAATTTAGGTGTATTCTATGTAGTAATGTTCCTCAGTTAAGATGGGGGAAATTACACAATATCCTTGTATTTATTGGCGATCTTTTGGATCCATTAAGTTCAAGTTTGAAGATAATGTTTATTAATTACTTGGAAATAAATCTGATGGTATGTGGAGACAAGATTCCTTGATTTTTTTCCATGTCTTGGGATATCCATCTATCCACGAGTAGTTCAACCTATGGAGGTTAGTCCACACATACATTTTCATCATGAAATTTAAGAAAAATATAACCATTACTCATCAAGTCTCAAACTCAAAATTATTCATTAAATACCTTGCAAAACAACCATATTTAATATTATGCATGGTAAAAAAGGTGAGTTCTTAGGTACATAGTAGTAAAAGACATGTCTTTGATGGGAACTTTAGATAAGAATTATAGAGGTCCATCATTACCCCATAGAGGAAGTTTTTTCACACCCTTGTGTAACAAAAAGATGAAATGTACCCTCTGTAATCATTGTTTCCAATGTTGCTGCTCACTATGCCCTTGTCTAATGTCCCAAGCTATATACCTGATGATGGATTGTTTCTCGTAGTAACCCTTGGTTCTTTTTATCTCTTCCCACTCTTCCTTTTACTTATCCTTATTTATGTCAGCTGGAGGTGAAATTGGGAGGAGAAGAGGGGGATTCATTTTTAATCCAATCCACTTAGTTGTAAGCCTCCTCATGGTTTTTCTAAAGAGTGAAACTTGTAAGGCATATGAGGAATGTGTCTTTCTTACTTGGAGATCATGGGGAAGAGATTTCCATATCCTATGGTAGGCTTGTGCTGCCTCTTCTTCCAAAATACTCAAGGTGTATTCAATATGTGTCATAGCCTCTACTTTCTTCTCTTCCCAAATTAGAGCTACATCCCAATCTGAAGAAATGATGTCATGTCTAGTTATAAATTCTTTAGGTTTGGGTGCTTCAACGCTGATCCAGATTGGGATGTGGGGCTCTTCTTTTTGGTAATTTTTCATTTCTATTGCCTTGATATCCTCATGCCTTAACCAAGATGCAAAGGCCATGATCTATACATACCCTAAATATGGATTAGAATTCCATTTGTAGGGGTGAGGAAGGACAAGATTTTGTAATTAAAATTCACACAACCTAGCTTTTTCTTCTATGTTGCAGTCTTGGTAAGTCTCAAGAAAGTCCTTGGGAGTCTCAATGTAGAATTTGACTTGCTGAGCTATGCTTGAGAATGTGTACATCGTGGATGGTTTCCTACATTATAATAATTCTTGAGATAACTTAGTCGTACTTTCTAGAGATGAACCCATCACTTATATCTTCTTGTTCTTAGCAATTGGTTCTTTATTGGCTTGATCCAACTTATTTCTTAATTTTTTATTTTCTGTTATTAGTTTCTTATTTTTCTCTGTCTTTTGCATTCTCATAATCTAAAATTTTTCTTGTAAATGTTGAATTTGGTGCTCTAGGTCTCTTGAGGTGTCCTCTTTCTATTTCCATTTGCTTATTTCTGCCATCCTTTTCCATTTGATGGCTTCCATTTTGGCCTTTTCTAATTCTAACAAGGTGTCATGTATAAATTTTTCTGTTGGTGTCTTTCTTTTTGATTTCCCTTCTATTTGTGGTGTTTTTTATTCCTATGGTGTTGTTCCTTTCTCTACTGATTTATCCCTTGCTTGAAAGACTTTATTTTCTCCCCATGGATCCTATAGGCTAGAGAAATCCTCAATATTGATTGGGGTAGACAAGGGAATTATCAATTTGAGACTACCTTGTACCTGGCTCTTCTTTTTCCTATAGTATCACGTCCTCCTTTGTTGAGTAGGTTATGTACTTGTAATTTTTAGGGGGCTTATTGATGGTGTATCGAGTTTTGCTAAGGTATCAACCACCTCCTTATATTATTTTTATATTTTTCTTTCTTTCCTACCTAGAGGATCTTGTTCGGGTGACTTTCTTTGTTTTCTCATCCCTTTCTTCCTCTTCTTTCTCTTGGCTTCACTTCATCATAGTATCCTACACCTCTAGGAAATCCTACCTGTCCATGTACACAAAGTCTACCCAATAAAATCTATATATTATATTTCCCAAGGTATTTGACACTATTAATTTAATGAGGCCATGGTGGTCTAGTGTATCCTATTTTCCTTCTTTGACCTTGGTGCTCATTTCCTTAAGATATTGGAGAAGGAAATAATGTATGTTGAGGTTGTTTTCTGGTTTCTGATTGAAGTGGTGTCTCAACTGATGGAGAAGTATAAAGTGATAAGAATAGACCATAGTCATTCTTCCTTAAGAAGTGATGTATTTAACGATGTTGTAGGCTACCTCAGGCCAAGGATGAGGTAGAATTTCCATTTTGATACCATTTTTGTCCTTCTGAGGCTTCTCATTCTTATGGAAGAAAAGATTCTTTGCATTGGTAGATTCTTTCCTCTCCTCCTTGTCCCATGGAAAACCCATAGAAAAGATATAGAATTTACTAATAGATACTTCATCCACCATTATATCTCACCCTCTAACTACACTTACATACTCTTGATCCCTAAAATTCTGAAAATTTAGTACAATTTCTAGGGAAATTTCATCATCAAATCCCCTCAATCTATCAAAATAGCCCAACCATTGGATTCTCTAGAATATTTCAACTACTTAAGGGTTTTCATAAATCTTGGAAGGTTCAGTGGGTTCCCTTATATTGAATCCCACCCCCGTTATTTCCTTTTTGAAGTTTAGAAAATAAGATGACTTGTTTGAGATGATCACCCAAACTGTAGTTTTATGTCTTTCTCAATATTGCACTTTTGTTTTCAGATGCTTTTCCAACACTGTGATTAGGGTTTCTTATTCATGAGAAAAGGAACTTATCATAGTAATGCTGCATGGAAGTTTAGGGTGAAAAGAGGGACTATGCAGATAATAACTAGAGGTAAAGACTTTGATCTTTTTCCTGTGGGAGATAGAGTATGTTATATACCAATGCTATATATGAAAATATAGTCCAGAATAACCAATAATATCAACAAGAATACATAAAACGATTCACCACAATATTGAACACAAGAATATAGAAAACCCTTGAGGTAGGGTAACACCATATATTAATCCTTAAGGAAGGATAACACTCCTCAAGAAATCCTTGCTTATACATTCACAATATTCTCCCCCCATTCTCATTGGGTGCCTCCCATATTACCACCCATATTAACTCCCTAGGTATATTACATTCCACCCCCTGTAAGCATGTTTTGCCTCCGAAACATGAGAATAGATGATACGATATGACCGACTGAGAATTGTAGCCAAATGGTACCAAGTACGACCATCCATCCATCCTAATGGAAGCCAAACATGATGTACAACTATTGCCTTGCCACCCTGAGCTTTCTCTGCATCATGTCGATGTTTCCATGGACTTGGTTCTCAAGCCTGATGTCTTCATGTAGTGCTGGTAGGCATCCCTGCACCACTTGATTGGTTGCCTTTATGGTTCCTCACTGGTGCATAAGTGTGTGGATGCTCATGGCCTTGTCTTGATGACTGTTGTTTCTTGATATGATGTGGATGACGATATACCATGACTGCAGGAACATGCTCATTTTTCTTCAAATATGCAACACATTGTGCCTTTGAGTCAATGACCACCTTAGATTCTTTACTATTTTTGTCCTGTGGCTTTGTGTCATCTACTTCTATAGACTCCACCTCTGATTCAAATTTGAACTTTGCAATAACTTCTGTGCTTACTTCCATGGGCCCTTCTTTCTTACTAAGAGACACATCCTACAATGCAATTTTCTTTTTCTTGTACCATAGCTTCAAAAACTTCTTCTGCACATTAATATTAATTGTGCCCACTAACTCTATCCAAGGATATCCCAAAACAATGTCTACATCACCCATATCTAGAGCCTCAAAATATGAATGCAACACATATTTATCCATACTGAGCTTCAAATCTTTAAAATTTTTAACATTTTTCATTCGCAACTTGCGTACTTTGAATATTCTTTACAACAACTTGCAATCTATTAACCAATTGAACATTCATAAAATTATGCTTGCAACTGGGGTTAATAGAAACATTGATATTTTATTTATGAATACAACCATGAACTTGTAATATAGATTTATCACCTGAAAATAAACCCTTAGTGAATTCTTTATCCTTACTCTTGGAAAGAAACCACTTGTCTAAAAATATTTTTCCATATTCTTTATCTGAAAGGTCAAAAATCTCTTCAGATATAACTTCATTCCACCATATGCTAGCAACATCATTTAAATTTATCCATATCCCAACTCGCCATATGATTCCACATGATGAATTCATATTTTTGATATATTCTTCAATACTAGGACCATCATCTCTGCCATTAAAATGCATCATTCTTGGAAGCAATTTGCAACAAAAAATAGGGTTTAAAAAATAACTTACTACGAAAAATCACGGCCTTTTCCGGAAAAAACCCTGAAAAACTACCGAATTAAAAATGCTCATAAATTTACTTCCTAGACTCCATTTCAGATGATTTGTTTTTTGAAATTGGGTATTTTTCCGAGAGGAATCCAAATATCTAATTACTTTCTGAGAGGAATCCAAAAAGTGACAAAAACAAGGAGGGCCTCATACTCCATGTCAGGGGGAGGTACACTTGTGAAAAAAAAAGGGAAAAGAAAGTGAGTTAACTCAAGATGATGACGGCAAGAGAATGAGACAAACAACCATTAAGTATAACGATTACACAACTATCATGCCAAAACTTGAGATAAACCCAATATTTTTGCTCCAAATTAAGAATCATAACATTTTACTACCATCTTCAAGCTGAGTAAAGAATAATAGGTCTTTGTTGAGAAACCAAAGGCTTCAATAGTATGAGAACTTGAGCATATATATATATATATATATATATATATATATATATATATGCATGGTTTCTTTAACTGTAATTTATGAAATGAAAAATCTGGAGAGCGAATTGAGGGTTCCTTATGATATTTTTACTTGATAATGTATATTGTATTTTGTTTGTTGATAGGTATGTTTTTGTGTGTAGCCTTTCTTTTATTCTTTAGATTATGTTGGAAGCAGCCGAATGATCCTGCAAAGAAAAAAAGTTCCTATAAATAGGTGAAAATGAAGAGAAAATGGTTGTTCATATGGGCCTTAGGATGTGTACGCTTGTTGAGAAAGTGGAAATATTTTTGTTCAAGGAAATCGATTGATGTAGCTTTTGTTGATTTGTTGAAGATATTATTGTATAAAAAAGAGGATCCTATAGTTTGTTGAAAATGTAAAAAAAAAATATATTTTTTTCAGATGGTCCTTATCATAATGATGCTTCTATTGTTAGAAAAATTGTTATCCTTAGAAAAAGTTGTTGCCGTAGCTTTTTGTATTTTCTGTAGATGATCCTGTAGAAAACCCCTTTTCCTGTAGCTTTGTCTTTAGCCTTTTTTGTTGTCTCGGGTGAGGGAGAAGAATTCTTTGGCATTAGGATATATGTTTGAAAATGATTTTGGGAAGATGAAAAATGATATTAATGGAAGAGAGTAAAATTTCATGAATGTACTATATCTTAAAAAAATGAAAAGTGGGTATGATGATATGATATAGAATATTGCAAATATGGGAAGTGTGAATATGAAAAATGATGACCAGAGATGAGAACTAAAATTTTTGAAGTTGCTACTCATCTCGTTATTTATGAATGTGACTTTTCTTAGTTTTCGTGAAATTCATACTTAGCTTTGAACTATTGTAGGAACCCACTATTTATTGTTGTTGTTGCTTGCATGCACTTGTTGTTTATTGTTTAGTTCTTTTCTCCTGATCTTTTTTTTTTTTTGTACAGGAGATTAGGTGTTGGGATGATTTGGATTTCCTTTGATTCCTTTGATGCCATTGCCTTTGGTTTTCACCATTGCCTCACCTTATCATGCCTTTGAAGGTTTTCATGACGATGTATTTATTTTATCAAGTCTAAGAATTCCTCCATGGAGGCTTTAAATCATAGATCTGTCCTACATGCCTCAATGAGGTTTTCATCTAGGTATTAATAGTATTTTTTTTTCTCATTGTTTGGATGGATTGAGAGCATTTTTGCTATCAATCACATTTAGATTTTGTTCTCTCATTGTGTTTGCAAATTATTCCCCTTTTAGAGGCTTGTTGTATCTCTTTAGCCTAAATCCATTCACTAGGAGGATATTCCATGAAAATTTCTTTAGATAGGTAACCATGAAGAAACATACTTTTCATATCCATCTAATGGATCTGCCAAAGTTTGAATCAGTCGAACAAAGTTCATCTTTGCAACATGAGAAAAGGTCTCACTCTAGTCGATGCCTTCTTGTTGAGAAAATTATTTTGCAACCGAGCGAGATTTATGATGCTAAAAAACACCTTCAAAAGTAAGATTTGTCTTATAGACCCATCGACGCTTCACAATGTTCTTCCCTTTAGCTCAGGGAGATGAATTTTTATGGGACAAAAGCTCATAGGGATATTGCTGAATATACAACAAAATCTCCCTAGGATTAGGATTGGGAGAGCTTCTAGATCTTCTAGATACCACTAGAGACTCGAATGATGTGAGTTCCTAGGCCCTCGACATGAAGATACAACCCATCCTTCACCTATCACATTGTAACTCCCCGAATCTAGAAGTTTCACATATCATCTCTTGTTGAGAACTAGTGACTAGTGAGGATCCTTGCTCGTTGTCTACTATGTGTCCCACGAAGACCTCCAAAAGGGCTCAAATCTTAGGAAAAATGTGCATTCTAGTTTCTATCCTCTTATGGATTCCTCTTTGGCCTATAGGGTGGAAATTAAGGCTATAAAATATGACCCTTAATGTGTGAGGTTAGGAAAGGAATGGATGGCCGAAATACATTACAAATGTCCATGTGAGGCAGCATGAGGAGAGAGAAAAGGAGTTTAGATGTCAAAGAAATCCTGCATTCAAACACCAAGGATGATAGTATAAATAGACCATCCCCTAGGTATACATACATAGACTTTGAATGCGCATGGCCGCCAATGAATACATTATGGATCCATGATATGAAATGCTAGATCATAGCCATGAAATAATACACAGTGGATCCATGTCATCAATAAGACCATAGCCACAAGATAATACAATGTGGATCTACATCATGAACTCAATCATAGACACCATCAAATACAATGTGGATATATGAAATAGAATAAAGATATCAGGAAGACAACGAGCACTGAGGGAAGTTCCCCTGAATTCTTCAAAGTACTCATATACAAGTGATATACTCCATCATAACTTGGGAGGGGATGATGTAAGAGAAGGATATGGCCCCAACCCAAGGTCATTGTCCCAAACCCCGATGGTACAAATCAAAACATGTGAGTAGATGAGCTGATATCGAGCACGATATAAACCGTCTGATTTCTGATCATTGATGTATACCATTAACAAATGTGAGGGGACCCACCAAAGATGAAGATGGACCCCAAGGTACCTAGTACTATCTAGTGAGTGTGAATGAATGATCTAATGTTGAACACTCATAGAATCAATCGATCAAGAGTCAATGATGTAAACCCACTGTCGATCATGAGGAGGCCTATCATTGAGGACTGTAAGCTCCAAGGTACTAGATGGTTTATAGATCACTCTCCTAGATAATGTATTGAATTAAATAGGAGGATATCCATTGAATGAGGGCCTTTATGTATCACCCATCAATTGACACAAAACATACACTGAGAGATGATGTGAAGAGAGAGTATCACAAAGGACAACTAACACAGGGATGGCCGACTAGAGAAGTCAACAAAACAACATATAGCTGAGTGAGGATTAAAATTCCCTTGAACATATACATGAAACAATGGTGACTTGGAAGCAAGGCACAAGAGTTGGATGGATATAGTGCGACAATGCATGAGGCATTAAATCACTCTCCATGATGACTGCAAGAGTAACCAACTGAAGGAGTATCTTTGACTCATATTACCGAGATGGATCCTAGGAAAGATAAAAAATGACTGTATGATGAGGAATCAAATAGGTTCCATGTTCAAGGGAAACTCAACTGACGCTGTAATTTTGAGAATAGACCAATGGTGAAAACCCCCCCACTCTTTTTTAGTTTTTATTTTTTTGTATTTTTTGTCTCCTTCATGATTTAATGAGCAGGAAAGAATGACGAAAGTATGCTCGATAGTGTCTTTTTCATTCAGTTTTAACGATCCCAAAAAGAGTTAAAAGTGTACTCAAGAGTGTATTTTTTGTGTCTTTTTATGAGTCCAAAAAAGAGGTAAAAGTTTACTCGATAGTTTGTTTTTTGTGTCCTTTTACGGATCCAAAAAAGAGATAAAAGTATACTTGGAGGGAGAGAATAGGTTGCTTAACAACATGCTCCTATGCTCCAATGATCTGTCGGATCTCAACTTGTGTGCATTTAAAAAGTTTTATGAATTCTCATAGTCTATTTGCTCAGCACATAAAGTAGCATTTAACATAATTAAATGACAACTGTAAACTGCAATGAAAAGCAAACTGGACAGAAATGAGAAAACAACAAATGAAAGATGAGAACAGCAGAAAAGAGTCACAAACGCAAAAGTTGTTAACAGAGTTCACCCCCTTCACTGGGCTACATCTCCGGGTCCCTCTCCAACGGGTACCGATCCAATTAATGGTTTTAAAATGGTACAAAGATGTTCCTGGAATCTCTGAACATCAACTTCGGCAACAGAATAGACTGCTATGCAAAGCCCTCAAGACTCCACTCTCCTGGCAATTACAATTCAKCCTTCAAAAGGCAAAGAAAACTAAATCATGACAGAGTGAAATCGACTTTACATACGAACAACAATCTAGAATACACAACTATAATCCTCTCTCTGTCCTCTGTCTCTGTATACAGTCTTCAAGACAGTTTCTCTTAAAAGTTACAAACTGGCAATTAAATAACAACCAAATATAACTGAGAAGAGTCGACTTCAACAGAATAGGCATCTATAACAAGAAATTACAACAATACTCCCTCCTTCGCACTGGCTAAAACATATGGAATATAAAGCTGTTGGTTGAAACTGCAATCCCATTTTTTGAGGCCTCTGTTATGCCTGCACAATTTTCATCACCTGAAATGATACGCTGAATGCCAATCAAGGCTGAATCCCACCAGATCTGGAACGTATGACTATCCACTGCAATCCCGTTTTTGTTGTTACAGCGGTTCCATATATTTTTTGTTCGTCCCATCTGTTAAGCCCCACCAAAACGTGCACAAGCTGTGCCATAAATGACACCAAACGATATACCAAATCTAGCAGCGTATTAAAATGCTTATAATCGCCAATAATGTGGAACCGTATCATATGTGCTTGCAATATATTGACCATAATCCAGGCACCCTTGTCTAACTGCCAGAACGGTGCGTTGCCAATGGTACAACAAACCCTTTGATGTGTCCACTCATCGGAGTGACCAATCCATGTCATAAACATTGCACCGTGGAATGTTGTTGAATGGATTAGAACCGTTTTGAATAGTGGTTGAAAAAATTATACAGCTAAGCTTTGATTTTATATACCATAACCATTAGCTTTAATAAAACCATGTATGCATTGCCACTTCACTGGCATTGTACCATTTTCTTCTTTATTTGGATCAGTGTAACTTTCATGACGAATGACCCCCTGGATCATTCCTCCCCATTGGAGAGATTTTGGACCTCCAAAAGCCTTTTATGCTGAATTCAAGAAAGAACATGTTCGTCTCGCTTGTCCTGTATCTTTCATCCATTTTTCTTGGAACCTGTACATTTGTCTCATCACAACAGTAATCATAACTGCACTGACGTTACTGAGAACATTAATCCCATTAATTATCACATCTACATTCACTGTTGCTGCAATCAACCATACACTGCTGGACAGTAGAAAGCTGAATAACAAAACTGAATATAAAGACGTGAAATAGAATGCACCCACATCATGCTTTTCCTTCTAGACAGGAACAATGTTCATCATAGTGTTTTTATGCATTGACACTTCCATTTCATGCTTAGGATTACTTTCTTCCTTAGTTTTCACAGATACTAGTGTCAAATTCTTGCTTGCATTAACTACCATTTTCAATTGTCCCGTAGTTACAAAAGATCTATTGCTTTTAATTGAATGAGAATGCACAATGTATTCAATTCCTTTCTTAAACAAACGATATTGATTTTGTTCCCTGTAAAAGATTTCCTTTCTATCATATAAGTACGGGCTTCCCAACACAATCCCACATATGTCTAATGGCACCACATCAAATTCAACCTCATCTATAAACTTAGATGTTATTGCAAACTTCAAAGTGCATTGTTTTGTTACTTGCATTCTTTTATCTTTGCACACCCATCCCAATGGATAAGGCTTCTTATGTGGTTGTGTTTCCAATCCCAATTGTTTAACAATCTCTTCTG
>JASDQU010506155.1:25391-47235 GCA_032191745.1 Picea mariana | reverse complement strand
ATATTACACTCCTACCCGAGTTTTAGCAGATTTTGAATTTTTTGCTCGAGCTCTGAAGTACAACCATCAGGCCGAATCAGCTTCTGGGAGATGGATACTTTATATGTATATATTTTTGATTTCGAGATGTAGCTCCATTGTGTATTGTTCGCGGCTACTCTTCATAGTTGTTGACATGGATCTATAGTGTATTTGATTGGTAGCCATGGTTCTATTTTATCACGAGCATGGGTATGCCCACCTCGGTGTGACATTTGATATTTTTTGCAGACGGCACCTCCTGATTCCTAATTCCTAGGCTCACTCATTCAGCATATCAGTACAGATTGGTAAAGAATTGGTAATGTATTTCGGCCATCAAATGCTCTTCTGACCTCACACATTAGGGGGCATCTGTTATAACCCTAAATTGCACCACACATGCTTACCTGGCATTAGGCCAACTCATATCTCTTCCTTGCCAAAGCCATGCTGAATAAACTCTTGAAAACCCTCTTAAATCAAGTGGCACGCGCCCTAACCCTCTACTGCACGCGTTGGAACGCTGGCAGGCCTATTACTACACGCGTTGGAACGCTAGCTAGCCTACTACAGCCCGCGTTTACCTAACAAAGCACAAAAACAGGAAAGTTGCCGACGGGACAAAAAGCTATGGGTCAGTTAACTGAAACTCCTACCCATGCATGGCCGAGAGTTCGTCCAAAACCCTAGCTCCTTCTAGCCTATAAAAGAAGGGGTAGGGGTACTATTTGGAGGAGGAAAATCATAGCGAAGAAACTCTGCCCAATTGCCAAATCCATTTGTCCCAACCCTTTAGCCTTTCCTCAAGCTTAAGGAGAATTAAAGCAAAGCAGTTGGAGGACAAAGAAGAGGAGGAGCCCAGGATCAGTATCGAGGAACGGTGGCCGATCTCTATCATTATTGTAAGTTGATTCATCTTGAGATTAATAAAAGAATACTTTTCCCATCCCAATGCACGAGTTATATATGTTTTATTTGATTTATGCTTAATCTCTAACCCTCAAGTAGAAAAATAGCATGCATGCGTAGTGTTTTATCTTGATTGCAGGATTGTCTTTGGAAGGAGAAGCGTAAGCAAGCGGATAAAGCGCAACGGAGGATCTACGCCAAACATCAGTAAAAAGGTTAGTAGGTCTTTTCTATGCTTGTGTGTGAAAAAGGGGTTTGAGTTTTGGGGTGATAGGTTAAAAGTGATTTCTTTAGGGTCATGATCTGCATGCAAGTTTAAGCCCTAGCTTGTTAGTCCGTAGGGTATTATTTCCCAACAACAACAAGTGATAAAAAATCCCTTTGTTAAATTAGGTTGTAAGCTAAACAATAGACCATTGTTAGTTGTGGGATAAGCACAAGAGTATTATTACAGAAAAATAAAACGAGAAAGCATGCATGTAATAAACTACAAATTTAACTACAAGAATGTCATTTCAACACTATAAATTGGAGGGAAACAATGATACTTTTATATTATTCCAATGGAAAAGCATGGAATGAGTAACAACGCCTGGGGAGAAAGGTTGGATGCAATGGTCTCTAACATTCTCCTTGGGATGTGTCCTTTTGCTTCTTGAAATCCCTCTCTAACAATCGTGAATGAAAAGGTCTTTGATCTTTGAGGAAGGAACAAAAACAAACAYGAGGGTAATAAGTGGTAGAGATGACAGAGAAAGATAGATGATATCCAATCTCATTCCTCYGTCATAACCCTGCAATTCTTCGCTTCTTCAAATTCTACCCCGTGTATTTTAATTATAGGGAGATTTTGAACCTCATGAAGAACAAGYTTCAATCTGAAATATCTTCATTCAAAATGGATTCCTTATGCTTGAAAGGGACTTTGGGAGACCAAAGTACTCTTCATTAATGGGATGAGAGTTTGAATTTCTCCTATACATCAACCTAGGACAACCTGAGTCAGGCCTACAACCTTAAATGCACAAAATAGGTCACGCTCACTGGTGTAGATATATTTGCAWGGGGTTTTAGGGATATTCCACACAAGTTTCACAAGTGTTAGTGAAGGTGTGTCGTGCAAGTGTATAAAAACCCACTTTCAAAGTTTTTTTCCTTGTTTCTTGACGTGATGTGCAATAGCCATGAGATAGCATTATTACAATGTATTCTTGCAAACTGATGGTACTTCTAAATGATCACATGAATGTCTCTTGTGAGTCAAATTGAGGTGATAACAATTGCCCCCTAATGTGTGAGATTAGGAGCTTTTATATACATGAACTACATGATTGTTGTTTGTCCCACATGATTGTAATTTCAAAGGTTGCTAGAGATTGAGAGTGTTTTGACCAAGAAGAAAGGACTACCCATGGAAAAGTGACAAAGCCCACTTGAGAAAAAAACAAAAATATATGTGATGGTGATATCTCTTACAATTGAGGTGGGCATTCCCATGCTCATGAAATTATCAAAATACATTACAATAGAAGACATGATTGTTTGTGATCATGTGTGAACATTTTGAACCATATGTATGGTAATAACAGTGKTAATGATTGGATCATATACTTGTAACTGAAAAATCATTTGTGAGGAAACATATGTCACCCACGGGGTTGAATGTAACAACATAGGATTTTTCACTAGGAGGGGCCTTGCAACATGTAGGATCCATTTTAAGATATCTCCCACTCAAGGACATTGATAGCCATACAAGCCCAAGGGTCTTCAATTGCAACTAGAATACTACAACCATCGCAAGGTATGACCCACCACAATGTGATAATGATATAATTTTGAACATCGAGGGCTCTACTAAATTAGAGAGAAATAATGACTCTCTTTCTTCAGTCTAGGGCTTACCATCAATAATGAAAATAGGAACTAAAGCACAAAAGTTGCCAGAATAACATGTGTTGGTGTCAATGGAATTCAATTTGTGAGAGAAAAGGATGGGAGGTCCCTCGAGATCGAAAGGAAAATTCAAGTAACCCACTAAATTGGATTATGATTCTAATAATGATACACAAGATTTGGCCAATGAGGATGAGACTTGAAAATTTCCTTGGGTGGAGCATCAATGATGAGTGAMAAGGGAAACAACAACAACCAACCATACATAATATGACCTGATGTGGAGAGATAAATAGGTTATTAATTTATGCAAGACTAGGATTGAGAATAAGTGGATATGATGGATATATAGTTGATGAAGGAAACTCTAGGGAATCACAGTGATGGGTATTGGGATATGGGAGGTGMTATAGACAATTAGAATAATTGTAGGAAAAATTAACTCAATGCATATGCTCCAACCAAGGGGGATAGGGATTGTTGTTGTAACATCCCTAGTTTTAATCCTTGTGAATTGTAATGTAAATATACTTATATTAAATAGGTTAGTGAGCAAGTATGATTTGGGTTGGAGAGCTTGTATTGATCAAGAAGGCTGAGGGTTGATGTATGTATATTGTACATTGAAATTATTAATAAAAACAAATCGATGTCTACAATACAAGAGGGATGGTAATGTTTGGGGGCTATGACTCCACAAGAGAGGGGACTAAAGGGGGGTCCAAGGGGAATTCCACAAGCATAATAAACCCAAGCCATTTTATTATTCATATTTACCTCCTTTAACTTATTAGCCCAACCTTTGAATACATGTAAGAGGTTGGTGGGAAAGGTCATCTCACTAATTTCTGACAACATGGGCTAAGTACAATCACCTTTTTGAAAATGTGAGAATCAAGCTTGCATGAGAGAAAAAGGAAATTTGAGTAGGAAGAAGGAGCAATTTTTAAAGGAAGATTTTTGGATAGCAAGAGGAGAGTTGGGTTTTGAGAAAGGGCACCAACCATGCCATACAAAAAACTTGGAGGAGCTAAATTTTTTACTAAAAATCAGGCTATCATGTATAGGAGTGATATTTTGTTGAGAAAACACTCAAGCGCATGTGGGTGGGCTGTTGTGAGCACTCCTAATTACAACTGATAATTATTGGAGTCCCCTGTTGTGAGATTTCCTATCCAACCTTGTCTTGGATCCCTGGAGGGAAGTGGGATAACATGAGGGACTGTGTGGCAGATAAGGGGAACCCATTCCTTGGGTTTTGGAGGTTGAGGGGAAAGAGAGATGGTTGATTGGAATTGTTGTAGGAGTTAGTAATCTGGGAATTCGATTGTTGAGTGGACAATGGCAAGCCATGAGAGTCAATCCTTCCTTGTGGACTCATAGCCCCAAATCAAGAGTGGCATGTTGTTGAGAGAAATAGAACAACAAATCCTATGGTTGGGAGGAATGTCGCTTGTACACAGTTAGTCGGTGACAGTTTCTCATGAGATAAGTTTCTAGTCAATGTGTATATTTGTTGTATTTTAACGCTATGTTTTACTCTGTATTTGGTGTGTTTGAATGATGTTATGATTGGAAAATAGTTGCATTCACATTTTTAAAATATTGATAGTTGTATGAGTGAATTTTATTATGTTGTGCAAATTTATATTTAAATGGTATAAGAGTATTTCGTTTTTGCATGGTAATGAATACATCACAAGTTGGTATTAGAGAAGAATATGTAGTATTATGCTTAGCAAGGCAGTTGAGTACATTACAGTTTGTTATAAGAGTGTTGGTTGCAAAATCGGGCCTGTAGGGGGGGGGGGGGGGGGTGTCTATTATAAAAACAACATAGTTGCTACCTGTGTTTTATTTGGGGGAAAATTTGTGAAATCAGGTAAAATCCCTAAATTTTGGATGTATCTTAGCCAAATATTGGCGTGGGTATGTTGACGGGATGAATCTAGAAAATGGGTTTTGGTCTTGGAGGCCAACATTGTCAAATCCATGGCATATGCAAAGACTTTTTGGGAGGAAAATTGTTTTTCTCTCGACACAAGAATTGGGTTCAAGGCCCCAAAAATATGATTTTGTATGGTCATTGTTTTATATAAGAGTCGTCATGGTTGTTAAGTGGCCAAACTTAGCTAAGAAAAATGATTTTATGGGTTTCAAGACAATAATGAGCTTGAAATGCGAAAAAAGTGACTAAGGAAAGTAGGGAAAAATATGCAATATAGTGTGTATCATAGAAGAAAAATTATTGGTGCAACAAAACATGTGTCGCACAAAATAAAATATTAGCATGATATGGTGTTGTCGCCAAAACAAAAAGAAGAAGGGAGACTGAGAGAATTTGTGGGGAGACTTAGAAAAAAATATGAAAAATGCATGTATCACCCAAAATAAAATATTTTCACGCGATACATCGGCCAAAAGAAAATATTCCAGTGTGATAAAGATGAGAAAAGATTCCTTTTGTCGTGCTAGAGGTAAAAAAAAGCAACGACACATAGCAAAAATATAATTTTTGGGCGCAAAACGTCACCCAAGGAAAACGTTTGGGGTGCAATAAGAGAAGGAAGAATCCTTATCACGCAAAAAGATAATTTTTGGGCTCACAACATCACGCGAAAGACAATTTTGGGGTGTGATAAGTAAAGGAAGAATAAGTCAAATAATTTCCTGGCGCGATATGTCCCTTAAAAGAATAAAATTTAGAGCGATAGAGAAGAAAGACTTCGAAAAAAATTTGAGGCAAAAATTGTGTGTCGCAAGAAAATATTTTCTCGTGGTGCAATATATCGTTGAAAATGAAAATTGTAATAAGATTTATGATAATAAGATTTATGGGATGTGATACATTGTTGAAAATGAAAATGAAAATGAAAATGAAAATGATAATAAGATTTATGGGATGTGATACATCGTTGAAAATGAAAATTGTTTGGCGGGATAAGATTGTTTGGTGCGATGAGAAGATTTGAGGGATATGATACATTGCCACAAATAAAGAATGTTGAGAAAATTTCCGAGGAGCTATACGTGGAAGAAATTTTTTAAGAAAATAAAAGGGCACAATACACCCAATGTCATAGAAGAACAAAAAACTAAATAAATAAATGTGTGTGGCACATCGCAACAGAAAAGAAAATAGAAGAAACGAAAAGGATAAGAAGAGAAGAAAAAGAAAAAGAGAAAAGAAGAAGGAGAAAGATGGGTGAAGATAAAAATATAAAATATAAAAAAATATAGAGTTTGGAGCCAAAATATTGTTTTGGCCATAACATCAACAATAAAGCTCAGAATTAGATGAAATTTAAAGGGTATTTTTGCAGTGTCAAAGCCTACAAATGTGTTAGTGAGGGTGACTACCCAATTCTGTTCCATATCTTTGGAAAATGCAAATTAGAAGTTTTTGAATAACAGGGTGGCACTCTTTAACAGAGGCTCTGTTATTGATAATTTTTTTATAGTGAGTCCAAAAGGAAAACATGAAGATAACCAGTTGGGATTTTGGATAAATTTTGAAGAGTTTGGAGTGGAGGTGCAAAAACGTGGAAAAATCCACTATTACGAGCCACTTTTGGGGGATTTTTGATATCTTCATAGGAGGAAAAGGGATCTCGGATTACAAATTTGGAAAAATTCATGTACTCGACATTTTGCCTTCTCAAAAATCTAGACAAATTTGTCTCATTAAAGTTCTCCCATTTTTTCTCCGTTTGGGAGATAAACATTTTTGCTAAAAATTCWAAGTCTAGAGAAAATGCAAAAAGGACAAAGTTGACAAATCCAACTAGATGTAGGATCTAAATGGAGCATCAAATCTGTAATCAGAAAGTTGTTGTCTACTCACAATAAAGAATACTATCAGCGCCTGATATACAAGTTTCTTTGGTTCTCGTCRGATTTTCTTCTACAGGTGATAGAAGTTGGCCTCTAATACAGGTTGCACCGATGAAAAGGGGCACAATTTAGTAGAAATGACAAATTGAGAAAGCCATAACTTTTAGCTCAGAAATCAAATTGAAGCATGAATACATCCATTGGAAATGAAATCCAGAGGAACACATGAAAAAAGTTTTAAGTTCTCTAAGGAAGCATCTAGTTGCTTCAGAAAGTTGCAGAAGAAATGACATTTGGCTCAATGAACAGTGCAATTTTTTAAACATGAAAGATTTCTAGAACAATGTTGATTTTGGAAAAACATTTACATGTGATAGAGCTACATGCCAGATGTGATTGTTGGGTAAAGAACGCTACAAAGGCTCATGATGGTGCTTGTGCAGTGGTGTAGAGGCACATTTGGAGGCGCAATAGGCATGATTGTGAAAGAAAAATATGGTTGAATATTTATTAATGAAGAGCTTGTAGAGGGAAGTGTAGAGTTATAGATCGGGAAATGAAAGGTTGATGAGGACTCAGGAAGAGCATAACCAAATTAATACTTAGCTGCTACAAAGTCTGAATGACTTGCAAAGACAAATCAACAAGGATTCTCACACAAAACATGCAACCGACCAGTGAATAATGTCATTAATTGGCACTGGAAGGTAAGGTAATTCTCCTTATCCTTCAAGGTAGAAATGTATTAATAGCAACAAAACATGTTGCAAAAGAAACACGGACCTACTATGGTAATGGGTGAGTCGTAGGGATAGGAAAATAATCTCTTGGGACTAGTACATGAGGACTTAGAAGAGTTGCTAGCTATAAATTAGCAAATATGATTGAAGTATCCATAGCAAGAAAACCCCTGTTGTCATCAAAGTTCACAATGGAAGCAGGGTATAAGTGAAAAGAAATTAGGGGATGAAATAATTAAGGGTGCCAAAGTATAAATAAGTAGGATAGTGTGTGCATATTGGTTTGGGAATATTACCATCATGCTTCAAAGAGAGTTATCCCATAAAGTGAAGTAGATTCCAAAACTAAACAAAGTCTCAAGATGGCTAGAAACAATGGAAAAGGTTGTCATACTATGAATCATTAAGTCGTTTGGAAGATATTGAAGAATTAAGAAGATGGAATATCAGAGGAAACCATATGAAAACGGATGGCCATTAATTGTAATACCATGAAAAGTTGGATGGACCAGTTGAAGTTACAGTTGGGTGAGAAATAGAGTTAACTCCTCCATAGTAATTTGTATGAAGCTGAAATGACATAAGGTATAACATTACAGGGTTCTGGGAAGTTTAGGAAAGATAAATTTAGGACAAGGGTGTCGATCTGGATTTATGAGGGAAAAAAATGAAACACGGAAACAAGAAAGAAACATGGAGATACAATAATACTCAATTTCTATTAAAGAATGAAATATGCAGAGACTATAAAAGAAAATACAGAGTGAAATGAACTCGCTAGAATGGTGGTAGCTTATCTTTGAGAAGAGATGTGATGGCTATCCACATTCGCAAGAAGATGATTACAATGAATCTCCCAAAGGCCTTTTAAACATAAAGCATAAATGAGAAAACCCTAAACATCCAAAACCGCAACCCCATGAAATGAAACGCCAAAAGGTTTGTGAGCCCCAATGGGGGTAATTGATACATCAAATCATCGGGGGCGTAAGTTTTGCATACGATATTTATTGGGGTGCTCGGTACCTCATCAAAAAGGTCTAGTTGATGAGTACACATTTCGTTCAGCTTAACATCTACCTTCACGAACACGTTAGGTGTTGTAGAGCCAAAAAAAAAACGTCGTTTAGGGCCTCAAAACGGACCTGGAAGTTTGGGACCCGAAAAACCGTAGAAAAACTACCAACATGGAAACTATATTTTAAGCTAGTGGAATAGGTGGGCGACAATCGATGTCCACTTGGATCAAGTACCTAAGTAAAATAGGCTACTAATGGGGTTGCAATATTAATAAGATAATTTGGTTGTGATTACAAGATGACCAAGTTAGACTTGGCCAGAAAGTGGTCAGATAAGGGAGAAAGAATCTATATGGTCTTAAGGATAACCACATATAGCACCAAAAGCCGAAATAAATATGAGTTGGAGTGCATATTGAGAGGGGTGCAAAATTCATATAGGAAATCTAGAATGCATATGCATTAGTGTGCATGCTAAGAGTGAATGTTTGGGGCATATAGAGATGCATTAGTGCATATGGAAATGATTAAGCATACATATAACATGCTTATAAACTAAGAGTAGTCTATTGTTATATATGGAATATTGATGCTATGATAATTGAATGTGACTATTGATAGATTATGGAAGCAAGAAAAAGTTTCATAGTATGGTTGAAGGTGTTGATGATGTCACTGCACATGATAGCCATCCATATGAAGATAAAATGGGGATGGTGAAATGCTAAATGAGAGGTTGGTAAAAGGCTCATGTGAGTCTCTATGATATACCTGCTAATCAGGTAACATCAAATAAATTGATTTTACCCATGTAGGTATGACCTTAGTATGCTTATGATGTATAAATGCTAAAGGGAAGTGAGGTAAGAGTCCCCTCGGTCAAAATTCAATATTTGAGTTGATGTGTATTATGATCATGACAATCCACTAGCTGTGGTAGAGGTAGAGGTCCTTGACCATACAAAGGTTAATTAATTATTTAATGCAATCATATAGAATATAATGACATGCCATGATTGGTTATGAGTTCATAGCTAAGTCATGTCAAGAGATATACTTTGTTATAAAAATGGATGCTAGTAGAGCTAGCCATGTGTGGGGCCATGATGTGGTTGGATATGGAAGGGTTATAGCTCTACACAGGTTCCCAATGGTTTTCTTATGTACACTCGATTTTTGGAGTGCAACCTCTTTGCCTACACTAAAGAGCAGTAAAGGCTTACATTCTGGTGTTGTGTATGGATTGAAGAGGAAGATATCCAAATGGTAGAACAAGTAATAGGGAAGAGTTTGGATGATTTGTCAAGGAATTAGCTAGACCTTCCAAATCACCATGGTGGAATACATGATATAGATATGTGGTATTCCATAATCAATGTACGGATGCATTGTGTATATGTGACCATGAGTATTTTCACATTAGTATATTAGTAGAAATGTTTGATTGCATTATGTAATAATGAGTGTGTTAGTAATGCACATACAACGAATGAAAATTTCATTCCAATTGATGTGTTGGAAGCACCAACTTCCCAATTCTCCAGCTGCAAATTGGAAGGAGGCTACGACCCCATATTTACAGGCTCCAACCTAAAGGAAGCTACAACTCCCTAAATTCTCTGGCTCCAACAAGAAGGAGGCTACAACCCCCTGATTATCATGCTCCAACCTGAGGAAGCTCCAACTCTATGAGTTCTCCGACCACAACCGAAAGGTGGCTACAACCCGCTTTCCTTACCCCGTCCTACCGCCATGAAATATAAGTGTAGACCAAACTGTCACTACCACAATAACTGCCACTGTCACTGTCACATCAACCTGTCACTGTATCCAACCCATCATTGTCACTACCACTGTCACATCAACATGTCATAGTCATTGCCACTGTCACATCAACATGTCAATGTCAACCTGTCACATCAACCTATCACCATTGTTGATACTCAACATCAACAAAACCATATCCTTTAACATTGATACCATAACTAAACCATGTACATCAACCTATATCAACCATACATCAATCATGCAACAACACCTATACAAAATTGTGCATCAACCATGCACCAAAACTTGTACCAAACTGTGCATCAACAATGCACCAACATTTGTACCAAATCATGCATCAATCATCCACCAAGAACTGTACCAAACTGTGCATCAACAATGCACCAATACCTGTACCAAACCATGCATGAACCATCTACCATATCATGCATCAAACTTCTACCATACCATCAACCATGTACCAGCATGTACCATGAGATGTGCCTCAACCATATACCATATCACTCATGATATGTCTCAATCATACCATACACCATGTACCAAAAGATATCAACAATGAAGTGTCTCAACAATGTACCAAAGAATGTATCAAGATCACCAACATATGTCTCTAACCATGCACCATATCATCAACCATATACCTCAAACAACATGCCAATCATCTATAGACCATGTACCATAATATGTACCAAGAAAGTACTACCAATTGTGTACCTCAACCAAGTACCAATATCATCAAGAGATGTATCTCATACATATGCTACCATATACCATGCGTGTATCTCAACCATGTACCAACATCATAAATATATGTCTCTAGAAATGCATCATGTCATCACCAAGGTGTACCATACCATGTATCATCGCCACTAAGCATGTGCCATAACAACATAAGAATAACCCTTAAAACTTACCTATGATCCTTAGCTGAGTTGAAATGCAGTACTACTGACATGTAACCTTTCCTCGGTCCTCAACAACCTAGCGCTAGCATCTTCCTTCACTTCTATCTTGTCCTCGCGAGAGAAAGACTACCTATCACACAGGGCCTCACGCGATCAGCACCATGCAACCCGTGGAGGTGCCTCACGTAACACCCTCAAGCTGACCTGCGAGGGCTTGCTTAGTTGTGGTTATAGAAAAACCCCAGTTCTCTGTAGCTCTGAAACTTTTGCTCTTCCTTCGCACTTTCTTCGTTGCCTTAGACTCGACCTCAGATTTGCCAATAGACCAAAATATTCTCATAAGATAGTTGTTCAATGAATGTGTGTATATCCTTATGAGAGACTCTTTGAGGTGTATTTATACTTTTTCCAAGTAACTTCTCTCCTTAATTTTAGTGTTTCTTGAACTTTCTTGTTGCAACAACTTTACCCTTTCATTAATGACTTGTAACCAATTAGGGGCTTCTTGACCATTCTTCAAGGCTTCCAACTTCATGATGGCATATCTCTCTAACCATGAGAAACCACGTGGCATACCACCTATCATTGGAAATGACACAACAAGTATTGTCCATATATGAGTGTATTACTTGCATTTTCATTGTCCTTCATGTCCTTGTTCCTTAAACAAATTCAAGTCTCATGACCACACCTCTGTTGCTTCGTGTAGACTTCATCAAATGCACCCATCAAATTTGTTGACATCAATGACAATTAACTCACCATCAATATTGACCACAACTCTTGGGTATCTCGAACGCTCTAAGGGTTGACATCAATGACAACTAACTATCCAACAATAATTAGGAGATCACTTCATGGTCGATTGCAAATGTTGCAATGAAAGGGTGATGTGCGTAAATACTCATAATTGTTTGGTTGATTGAAAGTTCAAATAAATTACAGTTAGAATTGTCTCAGATATGGAAACGAGTGTAATCCAATAGGGAAGATCGATACCTACTATTACAAGAGATAAACATTGTGAGAGGGAATCTCATACTTGTGAAATTTGATTTCATGTATGAAGCGGGTTTGAAAATATATGAGTGCAATTATTATGATGATATCTCATGATGATTGTATGTGTGTGATAAAAATGAGATGATGACTATTGAAGCTATAAAGATAAGGAAGAAGTCTATTGTTATGACATTGGGACCCTGTGATTGCCACAAATTATTATCTATTGACTACTAGTGTATGTCTAGTAGTAAATTAGCATTCTTATTGCACGTGAAAACCTTAGAAAATGATGGATCAATCGAGGGATTTTGTAGTAGTGAATCGGATGCTTGAACCTGGAGGGTGAGTATAGCGAGGAAGAGGCAACTTAATAATGCGTATGGCATGGTGGGTGGAATCATGAAGGTATTCTTGAAAGGATAGTGAGCTTAATTCTTGACCATGGCAGCTCTGCAAAGCACAAAAATAATAGTACATAAGCATTGGATTGTGATTGCAAACTTATTTTCGAATACATGATTACATTCTAAGGTTGAGAAATCTAGTGAATACAATAATTTTTATATGATAATGGTTATAACACGTATATTTTCATGATGGATATATAGGAACATATGAATAATGAAAATATTAATTGAGTACCTAGAAGAAGACCACTAGAAGGAAGCAGAGCTCAAGAAAAACAACATAGGATAAGTGAAGTCTAGTGGACTTGTTACAACTCAAAAGAAGTGAAGTGGGAGTTAGACGATGCAACGCAGGAGATGCACCCACGATTATTTTGAAAATTTGGAGATTCCATTACTGCAACTGGAATTCCTAGAGCCACGACTCTAAGACTTCATGGTTGGTATGTGGTGGATCCCTAGAAGGGAGGTCAAGGGATAGCCTGAGGGACAGTGGAGCATAGAAGTGGGTGCACTCTCTTTAGTTGTGCAGATTAAAGGGAACAAGAGATTATTGGTTGGAATTGTTGCATGAATTGATAAACTGAAAAACTATTGTAGCTGGAGTTTTTGGAGCCACAACTTTGAGACTTCCTAGCTAGTTTATGATGAAGCCCCAAAGGGGATGGAGATAGTTAGAGGGACTAAGATGCAGAGAAGGAAATATCATCCCTTGGGTTATGCAAGATGAGGGGAATGAGAGATTGTTGGTTGGAATTACTGCAAGAGTTATTAAACTATGAAATCATCGAGTATTTGATGAAAAAGTTCTACATGTGTCTGTACACTTGTATGATGATGTGAACTGAGGATGGTGAAAAAATAAGGGAGAGAGGATTGTAACATCCCCAATTTTAATCCTCATGAATTATATTGTAAATGTACATATATTAAATAAGCTAGTGAGCGAGTATGTTTTGGGTTGGAGAGTGTGTACTAATCAATAAGGCTGAGGGTCAAGCTATGTATATTGTACATCAAAATTATCAATAAAAATAAATCATTAGATGTGATACAAGAGGGACAATAACGTTAGGGGGCTATGAATCCACAAGAAAGGAGGCTAAAAGGAGTCCAAGGGGAATTCCACATGTATAATAAACCCAAGCCATTTTATTATTAATATTTACCTCCTCTAACTTATTGTCCCAAGCATTGAATACATGTAAGAGGTTAGTGGGAAAGGTCGTCTCACTAATTTATGACAACATGGGTTTAGTACAATCACCTTTTTGGGAAATATGAGAGCCAAGATTACATGAGAGAAAAAGGAAATTTGAGTAGCAAGGAGTAGTTTTTACAAGTAAACTTTTGGGTAACAAGAGGAGAGATGGGTGTTGAGAAAGGGCACCATACATGTTGTAAATGGAAAAAAAACCTGGAGGAGATATATTTTTTGCTAAAAAACAAGCTAGCATGCGTGAGAGTGATATTTTGTTGAGAAAATGCTCAAGAGATTATGGGTGGGCTTCTTTGAGCACTCCTAATTACATATGAGAATTCCCAGAGTCCTCAACTATGATATTTCATGGCCAACCTTGTGATGGAACCTTGGAGGGAAGTGGGATAGCCTGAGGGACTATTTAGAAAAGAAGGGGATCCCATTTCTTGGGTTGTGTAGGTTGAGGGGAAAGAGAGTTGGTGGATTGGAATTGTTGTAGGAGTTAGTCATTTAGGTATTAGGTTGTTGAGTGGACAGTGGCTAACCATGAGAGCCAATCCTTCCTTGTGGACTCATAGCCACATATAGGGGGTGGCCTACTAATGAGAGAAATGGAACAACAAAGACTATGGTTGGGAGGAACGTAACTCATACACAGCCAATCGATGACAATTTCTCATGAGATAAGTTTCTAGTCACTATATATAGTTGTCGTGTTTAATGTTGTGTTTTAATTTGTATTTAGTGTGTTTGAATATTGTTATGATTTAGCAATAGTTGCGTTCATGTATTATTAATTGCATGAGTGAATTTTATCATGTCATGCGAATTTATATTTTAATGGTATTAGAGTATTTCATTTTTGCATGGTAATGGATACATCACATGTTGGTATCTGAGCATAATATGCAATATTGTGCCAAGAAAAGGAGTTGGGTACATTATAGTTTCCATGTTCAAGAAATTTTATCGAATGATATGGTATGAATGTCTATGTTTCCCTCATTTTTGGTCTTTTGAAGTTTTTTAGGTGTTTTGGTACTTTTCAATTATTAAAGAATAAAATAATCTAAATATGTTATAGACAAGGAAACGGGTGCCTTGAATGTGTGACTAAGAAACTCTTCCTTGTGTGGATAGAGTGGTTAAAGGGAATAGGGATGGCCCTCTTAGGGTGGGTCTCCTTGGAAGAGTAGATGAATGATGCAGTAGAGTGAAGATGGTGCACCAATTGTTAATGAGATGAGAATTTGATGTAATGCAATGAGGCATTTAGCATAACCAGCCATAAAAAATATGAGTCGTGGGAGTCTGAGGGTATGGGTCAACATGAATGATGAGAATGAATCATTGGCCATGTTCTTTGATATGCATATTATATAGACTCCCAATCATAGGGGGGAAGAGTGGAATGGGTGCTAATATATAATGGAGTGCTAAGACCGTGGAAACCTGTGAAGGTGGAGTGCTACAGACTAGCAGTGACTAAATGCATGTGGAACTGGGCAAAGTTTCTTGTTGAGCTAGCAGGGGAGGAGCCTTAAAGGTATATTCAAAGGGGTGTATATATTGGCAATGCAACATACATCTAGGGGGTATTTAAATGCTAGTTTGAAAAAATACACCTGAGGGGGGAGGCATTGGGACCTGTTATGTTTGGTGGGGGGAAATTGATTTCCAGTGAATACCTACACACATGAAACCAAATACAGAGTGTAAAATTACTCATGATAAGAAATCCAACAATGGAAACAATGCAAAAAACAAATCTAGCAATCTCACATACTTGCTTGAAGAACTAGGTGTGGTAAATGGCCTCCAGGTGAAGGTTTTGATGGCAATTAATGGAGTGAATTTTGTGAAAGGGGGCGGAATTTTGATTTTAGTGGTGCAATTGGTGTAAAAAATAGATTTTATGAGTTGYCAAATAAGCCTCTGAAATTTTCGGAAGAGACCYTGTAAATATGGTGGGGCCCACAAGTCAAAATAATCTGAACTTTTTCTAGTTGACCAAATTGTTTGAGCCCTTGAATTTTTTAAGCTTGTTACACACAAATCGATGGTCAAGTTTCAAKTCTAATACCACCATGTAAGAGGTCTCATCCCCACCTTTATTTATTCTTACTTTTTTTTGTCAGAATTTATAGTTTGTTGCATAGTTGTCGAGGGAATATTCACACAAGTCACTCATGACTATTTGCTAGAAAATCGTGCATCTCGCAAGTAATGCAAAGAAATCATGTGTAACTAGGGTTGCATGGCACGTGAACCATGATGGCCATGAAAATCAGGTAGAAAACTCCCAATTTCATGTACAATTATGGTTGTGCATGAATGTTTGGGACATGCATCACAATCCTTGAGGTATCTGTACACCACCCCCACACAAGTTAATCTCATGTCTCTCTATAGGATTGTCACGCAACCTCTACGGTTGTGATGCAAACATGCATGAGGATGTTTCACACACTTGTTTCAATGGATAATTGTGAGAAATCCATGACTATCTTGCAAATAGATGTGTATATGTTTTACGTGCCGATGTTGATAGATAGCCATGTGAAAGTCACGACTATTTTGCAAACAGTCATGGAGATAGACCATGTGACTATTCAAGAGACATCCATGCAAATATCATGATAGAATCATGAAAATCTGTGAGACTGACAAAGAACATTTTTTTGTATGTGCAAGATTTAACAGATATTTAGATATGCCAGTCCGCTGGAGGTAGTGGGATTATGAGGAGATGAGACAAGACATAAGGGTGGACCCTATTGTTTAACATGAGTTAACCATGCATGGCCAACTTATGTATTTGGACTAGCCTCTGGTGTGCTCCACTTGATGAGCACCACTTCATGATATAGTGCCAACTATTGGAATTGAGTGTTGGTACAAATATCTAATTTTTTATTGGGCTCCCAATCAAGGGGATGAGGGGTGAGTTGTGGCCTTGGATGGAGGGTGCCATGACCATTAACCAACTAATTTTTTAGTACTCCAATGGTCCAAATGGCAAGGATGATGATTCAATTTCCATCTCATATATTTGAGATCTAGTGACCCAGGTTATAGTAGTGATGGTAGTGAGGATCTATGGATCCTTGGGGACCTAGCGCATCATTGGTGGTGGACCATGTGATCCATGGGTGCCACTATGCATGGGCCCCATTGTTGCAAGAGGCGTTGTTTGCACAACTGACCCGTTGTTTCACAAATGGAGAGGAAGAAATTAGCTTTGGGTATGTCTTATGTTGTTTCTTCTATGAGAAAGTCCTAGTATTGTGACCACGGATACCTATTTGAGTGGGGGGGCCTCGCGAGCCTTAAATGTAGTTATGGGGTGAGATGATGGCCTAAACGAGAGGTGGTGAGGCAGGGTGCTACTTCACCTTCAAGTTTTTTGTATGGTGGCAGGAGGCACCATAGACTATTTTAGAGTTTTGATATGTCAGGATGGATTACCAAGGTGATAAGATGGCCCTACCCCCTAGGTAGCAGTGGGAGATTATGGGTGAGTACATGTAAATGTGGCAACTTGATGAGAACCACTTCATGATATAGTGCCAACTATTGGAATTGAGTGTTGGTACAAATATCTAATTTTTTATTGGGTTCCCAATCAAGGGGATGGGGGGTGAGTTGTGTCCTTGGATGGAGGGTGTCATGACCATTGACCAGCTAATTTTCTAGTACTCCAATGGTCCAAATGACAAGGATGACAAGTCAATTTCCATTGCATAGATTTGATATCTAGTGAMTCGGGTTATAGTAGTGATGGTGGTGAGGATCTATGGATCCTTGGGGACCTAGCGCATCACTAGTGGTGGAGCATGTGATCCATGGGTGCCACTATGCATGGGCCCCATTGTTGCAAGAGTCGTTGTTTTCAYAACTGACATGTTCTTTCACAAATGGAGAGGGAGAATTTAGCTTTCGGTATGYYTTATGTTGTTTCTTCTATGAGAAAGTCCCAGTATTGTGACCATGGATACCTATATGAGTGGGGGGGCCTCGCAAGCCTTAAATGTAGTTATGGACTGAGATGATGGCCCAAATGAGAGGTGGTGAGGTAGGGTGCTACTTCACCTTCCATTTTTTTACATGGTGGCAGGAGGCACGATAGACTATTTTAGAGTTCTTATATGTCAGGATGGATTACCAAGGTGATAAGATGGCCCTACCCTCTAGGTAGCAGTGGGAAATTATGGGTGAGTACATGTATTTTTTTTATTTTGGTACTAGTGTAGTTTTGAATTCATATAGTATTTATTTTTATTTCTCTATTATCCATACTTGATACTAATGTGTGACATCTTCTCTCTGTGGATGTGGGGCCAATGGGATGAGGGGTGGCTACTGCAATTGCCCCTACATGTTAGGAGGTAGTGGGGTAATAACTAGGTTTCCATGAAAATGAGGCAAGGATTGTTGCACAAAGAGCTCAGATTGATTTTTCGTTGAAGGCCACTTACAATAGAGCTTCATGCAAAGACCATTGATCTGAGGCATCTCTTATGCCTAGTGTTGCAAGGTTTTCCCTAGGCAAGATAGGTCGATCTAGGAGATGATATCATAGATGCTTGTGTTAGGATACTTTTAGGATGATGCCTTATCATGAGGAGGGCCATGGTGGATAAATTTACAACTAAATGGAAGGGAGGAACCCCCATGGGTGGTGTTGGAGGGGCACCCTTGACCAAAGGGTTCTTAGGTATACCAGCCCCACCACCGTAGTGGTTGATGTATTTTTTGAATGGGAGTGGCCTTATTTTGTATACTATATATTTTTTGGCAATGTAGCTCGACGAGGGATACTTAGATGGTAGATGTTATGTATATTGCTTTGGTTACTTGTGTATATATGATCAAATGTCATTTTAATGCGACAAATTTCAATATAAGATTTCATTTTTGATGTTATCTACAAATTGATTTAGAATCCTGGGAATATGTATGAATGTGATGGTTTAAAATTCCTTGATAGAAGTTTAACTCGTAGATGATTCCTAAAAATACATGGATCACAAAAATGATAAACATTATTCAATTGTGCTACGAGGAGTCGGGAGTCTAGGTGGAGATTGACGTGGTAGATATGAAGTTAGGTTGTGTCAGCAAGCAATTTTATCACAACATCATACTCTACTTGGTTATTCAATGTTGGCCCCATTCAAATACCACTTGAATGGAGTAGTCTATGTGAGTCTGAATAGATGGCCCAAGCTCATGAGGCTATATTCTAAGTCCGTTGACTAACACCATTGAAAAAACTGATGTGACATGCCAACGAGCGAATCAGCTAATACACCAAGAAAGAAAATCATTAGGAATGATAAAATTGAGATTTCTCAAACCAAAAAATAAAATAAAAAAAACTAATTATTTGCAAAATGAGATGTGCATGTGAGTGACTCTTCAAAATGTGCTTGCTTAGAGGTAGAACTTCTTCAAATACAAATCGTTGATGGGGTCTTTGAGGAGACCACCCTCGTGAAAATTGAGTATGTATGCTTGCTTGGTTAAACAATGTTTGATAATAAAAGGGCCTCACCTAAGTGTTCCAAACTTTCCAATCCCTAATGTGCCATTGGTGACATCTACACAAGGACACAATCACCCTCACAAAAGGTGCAAGGGTGGATCTATCGATCATAATGTTATGATCCAATGCCTTAAAAATCATAAAAAGTCAGTGAATACAATCCACTTCGAGGGGGAAACCTATTTTTACAATATCTCCAATTTAGAATACAATATGAGATGAGATAAGATGATCCTTAGACTAGGTATACATGGTATATATATAGGAGACAAATGGTACAATTATAATGAAAGGGTACCATGAAGGGTTCTAGTCGACATTCAATTATAATATTATAAATGTAATAATTCAATATCTAGGGCTTAATAAGGGGTTTTGCACATAAAATGGGGCTTTTTCTAGGTCTTAACATGCCCCTCCCCTCATATTCAACAATTCTAGTTGCTAGGAAGATCTAAGAGGAGTGCTAGGGTTTGACAATCGTGGCGAGCTAGGGTTTGACAGTTGCGGCCATAGCAGAGAGCAGCATGAGCAACAAAGGGGGGGGTAAGGGGACCCCCTCATACAAACAGGTAGTGGTGGACAGAGGAAAAGGGCCAAGAGGCGGAGTTTTCAAGGCACCAGCGACAGGAACCTCGGGATCAGACCCAAGGAAGCATCAAGAAAGAAGCTAGGACAAAAATGAGACTACGAATGAAGATGCAAAGGAAACTCAGAATGAGGCGCACGAGACCGCGAAGGCTAATGGGACAGAAGGGCGCAACCCATGCAAGCCCAAAACAATAATGATACCCAAGGTGATACTGGAGGATCCACAAATGCAACTCTCTAGGGACCAGATGAAGACGCATGTGCTCATATGCAAGTTCATGGGGTTATGGCCCATAGAAAGAACACTGCGCAACTGGTTCAAATATCACTGGAAGACAAATGGAGAAGTGGAGCGCCACCTCCGCTCGAAGGGTTTCTTCACAACAGTCTTCACGAACCTAGAGGACAGGGATAGAGTCTTCGAGGGAGGCCCATACTTCCATGCCTCAGTTGGACTATACATGCAACCCTGGAAAGAAAATTTCTCCCCTGAAAAAGAAACGTTCAAAAAGGCACCGGTCTAGCTGAGATTCTATTCCTTACCCTTAGACTACTGGTTGCCCTCCACCTTTGAAGCAATAGGAAACAAACTGGGGAAACATGTGAAGACCTCAGAAGCCACCCTAAAAGGAAGATACACATCGTACGCAAGAATCTGCATAGAGATGGATGTTTTTGGAGCACTCCCAGAAGCCATAAGTCTCGAATTCAGGGATGAGGAATGGATCCAAAACATAGATTACAAACAGATCCCCTTTAGATGCATAAGATGCCATGAGCATGGCCACTTGATTAGAGAATGCCCTCTTAATAAAAAGCAGGAAGTGGAAAACCCCAAAACACAGCAAGATGAGGAAAGGTTTATAACACCAAACCCTAGGAACAAAGCAAATAAAAATAAAAATAAAACATCGACAAGAAATAACCAGGAGACCCAGAATAAAATGGAAGGAAGGGACCAAACAAACAAAGGGACAGCAGACAAAAGTGACTCGGCAAAATCTCAAGATGTCAGATACCAAGCAACAAAAGAGACTACCCACCAGCCAAGCAACACGACAGCGCAGGGGAGTTGCACAATCCTGATGGACGGAGAAACAAAAGACGACAACACCACCATGCAAGATGCAGAGGGAGATGTTGAGATGACCCTGAGTGAAGTAGGCACAGAAGACCCAGATCTCAGGGACTTGGTGGAAAGGAAAGGGATAGACCTTTCGAACATACTGAAACAATGGAAAAGGAAGGGAGTCGACAATGTACCAACAGAGCAACTTGACCTCATCGAGTACCTGTTCCTCCTATGGGAGGAAGCCAAAGCCAGAGGACAAAAACGCACACACGGGGAGATAGGACACCTAGGAGTCAAAGTCGGAGAGGGATAGTCGCAACTATATCCCAAGCTCAGACGAGGAGGAAAAAATGTAGGAAATCAAACAGTGTAGCACTACAGGAGCTGGGAGTGCTACTGATAAATTTGGGTAAGATCAAGAAAATCTTTCCCCACTCCCCCCCCCCACATGTTTAATGAAGGTTATAAATTGGAATATAAGAGGCCTAAACAGGCCAAGAAAGCAAATAATCCTTAGGACTAAACTAAAGCAGGAACAACCGGATCTCTGTTTCATTCAAGAAATGAAATGCACCACAGACAGAATGGAGGCAATCAATAAACAACACTGGCGCAAGTACAAGATGGTAGCCATCGAAGACCACCAAAGTTCAGGTGGTATTCTCACTTTGTGGAACCCACAAATTCTAAATCTAATAACAGCCGAAGCAACCAGGTACACCCTAACGATACACATGCAAATCATTGGAAACACGGAGGAGATTCTTTGCACTAATGTGTATGGGCCCCAAGGGCCAGAGGAAAAGAGAGGAAGACCTAGAATATATAAAATTCTGATCCACCAACCTCCACTGTATCCTAGCAAGGGACTTCAACATCATCACCTCACTTGTGGAGAAGAAAGGTGG
>JASDQU010506154.1:24182-43742 GCA_032191745.1 Picea mariana | reverse complement strand
ATACCATTGTTGAATCATGCTTTCTTCGAGTCATAGGTAATCCTAAGACAAAATCCATACTAATATCCTACCAAGGTCCTTTGGGTACTGGCAATGGAGTATAGAGTCTCGTGTTCTGACTTTTTCCTTTGGCTAGTTGACACATCCTGCAACCTTCAACAAAATTTCGAACATCCTTATTAAATATGGGCCAAAAGTGCCTTTCCTTTACCAAGGTTGTTGTCTTATCCATCCCAAAATGTCCTCCTAAACCACCACTATGTAACTCTTTAATGATATTCAACCGTATGGAACTTCTACGAATACACAACTACTGATTTTTAAACAAAAACCCCTCCTGGATATGGTAGTCCAGATATGGTGTTCTGTCTAAACTACGAGGCTCCTTACATGCCTTCCAAGCTTTTAAGAAATATGCATCTTCTTCATAAAATGTCTTTAGACAGTTCAAGCTTACCACTTCTATCGACATGGTATTTAGTAACTCTATCCTCCGACTTAATGCATCAACTACCTTATTTAACTTCACAGATCTATGTTTCAACACAAAAGAACAACTTTGCAAGAATTCCACCATTTAGTTTGCTTTTGATTCAACTTACCTTGGTTGTTAATGTACTGTAGAGCTTTGTGATCCGTGAGCAAGACAAAGTATTTCAGCAGTAGATAATGTTGTCATTTCTTCAAAAATTGCACAATAGCATACAATTCTTGATCATAAACATAATACTTCTTTCTAGACTCATTCAAATCCTCGCTTAAAAATGCAATGGGTCTACCTTCTTAAATTGGAACTGCTCCAATTGTTGTTCCACTAGCGTCACAATCAACCCGAAACACTTTATTAAAATCTGGTAATGCTAATACTGGTTCTGCTGTGACTCTCTTCTTCAATTCTCCCAATGACTTTTCTGCTGCTGCAGTCCTCTGAAACACTCCCTTCTTCATACATTATGTAAGAGGCGCACATATTTGGCTAAAGTTCCTAATGAATTTTCGGTAAAAGCCTGCCAATCCATGGAAACTCCTCACATCGAATGTGCATCTTGGTGTTGGCCATTCAAGGATAGCCTTCACTTTCTCAGGATCCATTTTCAGTCCTTCCTTTGAAACCATAAAACCCAGGTACACTAACTCTCGTTGCATGAATGTACACTTCTTCAATTTTATCAATAGTTTCTCTTCTTTCAAGCGCTATAGTATTGCTCTCACATACTCAACATGCTCTATTATGCTCCTGCTAAAAATCAATGTATCATCCAAATATATAACCACAAACTTACCCAAAAATGGCTTCAAGACTTCATTCATCAATCTCATGAACGTGATGGGCACATTAGTTAACTTGAACAACATCACTAACCATTCAAATAATCCATCTTTCGTCTTGAATGTTGTCTTCCATTCATCACCTTCTCTTATCCGAATCTGGTGATAACCACTCTTCAAACCAATTTTTGAAAAATATTTTGAACCACTCAGACAATCCATGAGGTCATCCATTCTGGGCAATGGAAACTGATACTTGATAGTGATATTGTTTATAGCACGTGAATCAGTACACATTTTCCATTCCTCTGTTTTCTTTGGAGTCAATACCGCTAGTAGTACACATAGACTCAAACTCTCATGAATTAACCCTCGGTCAAGCAATTCCTGCACTTGCCGATTCACTTCTTCACTCTTTGTTGGAGTCATCCTATAAGGTGCTTTGTTAGGTAAAATAGATCTAGGCATTAAATCAATTTGATGAGAAATACTTCTCACTGGAGGGAATCCTTTTGGCAGATCATTAGCAATTATCTCCTTAAATTCATCCAACAACGACTTTATTTCTATAGGTATAACATTTGGCTCCTCTACACTTTTCACTTCTTTCGGGATCACTCCTAAACAAAATGTTGATTTTCTTTCTTCCTGTAAGAATTATTTAATAGAACATATCATGATCCTACTGCTACTCGTGCTTAGATCATCACAATTTATTGTTGCTGCTACTATATCCTCCAACATTGGTGTTAATTTATATCGTTGTCCATCTCTCTTCAACTCATATGTGTTTTCCTTACCATCATGATGAACTTGTCGATCAAACAACCATGGTATTCCCAACAGTATGTGACACACATCCATCTCAATCACATCACATAACACTTGCTCCTGAAAACTCCCTATTTGAAAATTCAATAAATATTGCTCAGTCACAGTCACTTGTTGTCCCTTGTTCAACCAAGAATCACGATAAGGGTTTGGATGGTTCAACCTTGTCAAGTTCAGTTTGTTCACGACTTCAATGGATACTAAATTTTATGTACTTCCTCCATCTATAATCAAGTTACAACATTTTCCTTGAACCTTACATTTTTTTTTTTAAACTTTCTTTCATTGTTCTGGTTCCTTTACCTCCTTTTGTTCAGATTTAAGCAACACTCTTTAGAACAACAAATTCTCACCTTATTCTTGCTGAAGAATAATCACATTTTCTCCAACTACTGAAGCTTCGTCAACTTGTGTGACTTGTGCCCGTGCTTCACCTCTTCTCCCTGAAGTTTTCCTTTCTGGACATTCAAACTTCTTGTGTCCCTCTACACTACAATGATAACAGGTGATTACATATCTTCCATTTCCTCTTCCGAATCCTCTGCCTCTACCAACTCCTTTTCCTCCTCTTCCACCTTGACCACTAGCAGATTCTTCTTCCTTTTCACTTCCTTTAGCAATCCCTGCTTTACCTCATCCTTTAAAGCCTCTTCCTCTACCTCTAGGCTGTGTTTTCCTCTCAATCTTTTCTTCTACCTTCAGGGCAACTTGATAAGCTTCATCAACAGTGCAAAAATAGTGTGTGCTCATTTCATCTTGAATCAAATACTTAAACCCATTTACATACCTCGCAACTCGTTGGAATTCTGGTTCTTTGAGGCATGCTCTGAGTGACAACCTAAAGAACTCTTCAATGTATTCATGGATATATGTCTCCCTTTGTTTAAGGTTCTGGACTTGTCAGAACAAATTCTGTTGGTAATCAATAGGAAGAATTTTCTCTTTAATCTTGGTAATCATCTTCTTCCAAGTTCTAATTTTCTCTAGTTGATTATTCACTCTATCCTTTTGTAGCATATCCCACCATAGTGTTTCATGGCCTTTCAGCTTCACAATAATAAATCTTACCCGATTTGTATCTTGAAAATTTTCATACTCGAATTATCTTTCGAGTTCTCCAATCTAGTCAATGAGAACATCGACTCTCAGAATACCATCATAAGATGAAACCTCAACCTTTGCACTACCCCTATGAATCAAATATGAAATCAATCTAGCTGCTGGGTCTCTTTCATCACCATCCCATTCATCTTCGATTTCTTCCTCTGACTATGAGTATACTTCATCATCTCCATTCCTACAATTTTTCAATTCCTCTATTCTTCTTCTCAAATTTTCTAGTTCTTGATTTCCTGCACCTCCCCTTCTTGCTCCTCTCCTTCACGGTGGAATTCCTCCAAGTTGTAGGTGTCTCACCAACATCCACATACCTCACATGGTTCTGTAACCCAACTTGAATTCAAACACTCTTGCTGAGCAACCACCACGAACATGTATTCTCTACCCTATCTCATAGAAGTAGATTAGATGCTAATCTCACAACATAACCAAGATCTGATACCACATAATGTAGAGGTAACTAGGCTGCAACACACACCCTGCTACATAATGTATAGCGGAAAAACAAAACATAAATACTTTTACCAAATAATGAGAAATCCACTGGAAACTAAAACACTAGAAAACCCGCAAATTTCAATACCATTTGTTTATTAATTCAACACAGAGAACATATTTCTATATTACATCACGCTTGGGCTAAAAATACCATCATGAATTGCTGCTTGCGTGGCTGCAAACAACTATGAAATCGTCCAGAGGGTAATGGTATGCGTGTATGGGCTGAGATTCTATTTCTCCCTTCATGTGTGCTCACTCAATCTGGAATCTTTCTCTCCAGTCAATCTTCTATGATTTCCTTGCTTCGTGGTTCACCAACCCCTTCAAAATCACGCTCCATTTCTTTTTAAAACTCCTCCTCGACTCTGAACTGATTTGCCTTCCCTCCAAGAATGAGTTGTTACCCAACCGTCTCTCTGTCTTCTGGATTGCTTCAACTTCCTTTTGGCCTCAGGTCACGTTTTGTACTTTAGCCGCGAGTTTTTTTTCCTTCTAACAGTAACTGTGACTCATCATGAATGCATACCAGCATGGCAAAATCAAATGCATACGACCACATTGTTGCAAATAAATAAATATCGTGACACTTGTAAAATTTTGTTATGCGTACGTGTTTCAACATGACACTTGTAAAATTTCTCTATACGTGGCAGTTTCAGCATGAGTTTCAACATATGTTTTAACATGAGTTCAACACGAGTTTTAGCATGTGTTTCAACATGAGTTTCAGCACAAGTTTCAACATAGCAAGAGTAGGTGCATGAGTAATCAACAATTCAAATTTACAACAAACTGACTAAATAAAATGGACCACTAACACAATCCTTATTCGACCCATTTCCTATTTGTAGAATGGAAATATTTTTGGGTGATGCAGATTTCCCGAGCCTAAGGATGCTCTTGCATAAGGGGTTCACTTACTTTGGGATGACAACCGAGAAGGAAGAACTGGTGTTTCCTCCTAATTTTCTAGACCTTTGGGCATGTTGAAGCATCCTCTTTAGGTAATACTTAATGAAAATCCAAAATGATCTAGAAAAGGATATCGAGAATCCATCGGGCCCAAGAGATTTATCTAGCTCCAAGCTCCATATGGCGCTCTTAATCTCTTCCCCCTCAATTAGTTTAATCAATTCTTTATTCTCCTCATCTGAGGCCACCGTTGGGATATTCTCAATCATGGTCACCAAACCCTTTGGTACCACATCATCTTGTTGTGTGAAAAGGGAACCATAGTGTGTTTTGGATGCATTCTTCAATTTGTTGAAGTCAAAGTGCCTAGTGCCATCATTCATAGTTATCTAATTCACACTATTTTTTTATAGTATGTGCTTTATCTTGCTTGTGGAAATAGGTTGTGTTTTTGTCTTCTTCCTTAAGCCACAAGCTTTTGGATTTGAGCCTCCAATATTCCTCTTCGAATTGAAGGGATCTTTGTAGATTTTTTTGAAGAGTAGTCTCTTCTTCCTGAAGCTGGATTGTTATGTATTCATATTCCATCTTGGTCTAAATTTCTTGAAGTTGTGTTCTAATATTCTCTTTCTTAATTGATGGCGGGGAATAAGAATCCTTACCCATTCTTTTAAGGCATGCTTAACAAGCTCTAATTTATGTTCCCAGATATAGATAGGGTTAGTAGAAAGTGGAGTGCACTAGGTGGAGTGGGCTCTGTCAATTGATTCATGGGAATTTATCCATAGTGGGTTTAAACAAAAAGGTAAAAGGCCATAATTTTGGGAATCCTGGAAATGCAAAGCAATAGGCTTGTGGTCAAATATGCCCGATGGAAGGATCCTTGACTTTAGAGAAAAATCATGCAGAAGAAGATCACTATGCACAAAAATCCTATCTAATCTGGCCACTATATGCCCTAGACTGATCCTTCGATCAATCCAGGTCCCACTCAGTGATCAACTCCTCCATCTTCTCCATGAATAGATCTATGACAATATTTACCCCTCTTTTATCATTATTGAAAACAACCACATTCTAATCTCCTACTATAACGCTATTGCTAACAAACTCTATATCTTTCAAAGCTATAAGTGATATCCAAAAAAATTCCGTTTCCAGGTAGTTGACGGGCATGTATAGAATAAAAATGTTGAAACTCTCACCTGATTAAGTGTTAGCAAATCTTGTGAGGATCCAACATTGAGCTTGAAAAGTGAAATCTAAACTCAATACTTGATTGTTCCAAAGGGTGCACAACCCTCATGAAGCTCCTCTTAAGTCTACTGCAACACCTTCACACTCTCTCCACCATTGCTTCCCAAATTTAATAGCTTCTATAGATTCTGTTTTGGTCTCTTGGAGAAAAAGGATAGTAGGATTTTATGTTCTAACTAAGTCCTTAAATGTTGCTTCTTTGCTACCGTTGCCTATCTCTCTACAATTCCAAGAGACTAGTATCAATTTTTGGATGAGTTTTTGGCACCATTGCCTCTTTGAGGTGTACTACTTCTAGGGGTTATTATGGATTTCTAGCTTCCTCCCCTTGATTTATCTATTGTTGTCTAAGACACCATCATGACATCCCTATTCATTGCTTCCTCTCTTTTAATCTTTCTTTGTTTCTCACTCACCTTTTTGGGGAGATTTTCTTCAAAGTTCCCTTCTCCCTGGTCTTTTTATTTTATTACTATTTGGTCAATACCTTTGGATTTAGGGTTAGAGAAATCAATCTCTACAATTGAGAAGTTTTCAGTCTCCTCCAATCTTTTTGAGACTATATCTTTCTCTTTTGCAAGTGGGTTCTCTGCTATTTGGACTAAAGGAATCTGCTTTTGTGTTGAAGAAAATCCTTCAGGTTCTTGGGATGGGTTTATTATATTTTCCTCCTTGGATGGATGGTTCCATGCTATTTGGACTAAAGGCATCTCTCCTATCAATAAATGACCCCCACTTGTTCCTGTGAAGAAACAACCAAGACTTCTACTGACAAGGATGGTTCTTCCTTGGAAATGACATCAAACATATTTTTAAGCCATGCATGGATACCAACTCTACCTCTAGTTTATGTCTGAATAATTAAAGGAGGAACCCTTGGTAACCCCCCCGCAAGGGGATTATCCCCAGATGTTGTTGGAACCCTTATTGCTACTACTTGGTATCTTATGCCTAGATTTACATTAGTTCCCATTTTTTGATGCAATGTTTTCCATTGTTCCTCTTTGCCTTGTGTTGGTGCCTGCTGGGATGGATCCTTCTTGTAGTCCTTGGAAAAGTTCATGTACTGATGACATGATTTTCACTTAAAAGCTAGTTGTTTATAATCCAACTGTTGCACTTGCTTGCAATTATCAAGAGTGACGAAGATAGCTTATGGAAGGCCTTTCTCTAGATCCACTTCAATGTAGATTTAGTCACAAGCATACATGTTTTCTCTGGGTTCATCCTTATTGATGTAGAACCCCAAAGAGTTACATGTGCTATGAAGGTAATCATCTCTCCAATAATGAAGTGGCAGATGGGGAAGTCACAACCAAAGGACCGTGGAAGGAACATCGTGCTCCGGATTGAAATCTAGAGTCTGTTTATTCAGGTACATGCCTCAAGATCCAATGAAATATGGCCCATTCTGGAAGATTAGATCCCTATTTTCCTTGGTCTCTAAGAAAGCATAAACACTTCTATCACATAAGAAGAGGTGTAGTTTCCCTTTAATAAGCACTTTCCAGTTTTTCTATAACCAAATGGCCATTTCCCTAGGAGAGGGGCAGATACCAGTGAATTGGCCAATGATCCTCTATTGACAAGAGTGATGGCTTTGAATATTGTAGCTATGAGAGGAAGCTTCACTTCTCGAATTCTCTTTAATGTCTTCACAAACCCGGTCGATTGAGATGTAGAGGTATTTTCATATGCAGAAACCATGGCCCGAAATTCCAAGGCTTCTATGTCAGGTTGGGATCCCCCTCTAAAGGCTGCATCCATTTTTCTCAGTGAGGATGAACTTCAACATGCTATTATTTCAATAGGACAATGCTTAGAAGAGTTATTTCTAGAATATCACAACATTAATTTTACTAACAAATGAAAAGGCCCATATCTTTTCCATCTCTACTTGATAGGGTGCCAAAGATTTTGGATTTTGTGTTTAAGGTATGAAATAATATGACTCCTTGGATGTTAAGTAACACAAGAGAACACACATTATGGCAATGTTCATCTATTACAGTTAGCTCTAGGGATTCCATAACACACTATTATTAATTGATCACAACTAGCTCTAGACTTCGAGTCATGTGTGATTCCAGTGAGTTTTCCTTGACATTTTTTCTTTTGTTAAAATTAATTTCATTTATTAATTTTTGCATCTTATAATTATATTTAATATTAATATTTTATTTTGGTAATAATTTATTTTTTCAGTGCTTAGCTAATAATATTTCTCCTCTTTAATTTTCATCAAGATTTTTATTTTTAGGTTTATATTGATTAGATTGTGAACATAAAATCCATCTCATATGTATTGTAAGCTAGTAAGCTATTTGTTATGAACACACATACCCTATTTTTCGAGCACTTATAGATGATTATACCTTGACATTATTATATATGCTTGCCAAATTTCAACTTGCAAAGAGATCCAAATACTCTAGCATTGGTTCAAACTTTTACTAGAAGGGATATACCACAACACAATAAAAAATAGGTTAGTGAAAACAAATGCTTTGAAAGAGATAAATCCATAAAGGTTACTATTGGGAGGCTTTTTAGGCCCTTGTAATAGTCATCACATATGATTAGATATAAGACATTAAGTAAATATATACATAATAAAGGAATAAATACATAAACAAATGATTAGTTGAAGTGGGTACAACTGTTCCAAGCATCTCTCCTATGTATATATATTAAAGAAGATGAAATACTAAACTTCCAAACTATTTATCTTCTTTATCTTCTTTCTTGAATACTTGTATCACGTCCCTAATATTCCTCATATAATGTAGCTCTCTCTTCTTCTTGAATGCATGCCATTATTCCCCGGAGTACAATATTTTGGTTCTGTGTGACTTGAATTCAGGACAAGCTAAAAAATTTGATCTTGGATGGAAGATTTGGATGGAAGATTTGGTCGAGATGTCCATGGAATTTTCGTTTGAAAGGCTAGTGGAAATAAAAAGTATGCGTCGAAGATGATCTTGGAGCGGATTTTTTCCTGGTGGGTGAGAGCTGCACGGGAGAAGCCTACACATATGAAGATGCAAGTAGAGAGTTCCATTGAAATATAAATAATCAAGATTGCTCACGTGCCAAAATAAAAAGATAACTAAGTAAGTTTTTTTGAGCATTTGAATGCAATAGAGTATGAATCCTTTCACCCTTATTAAATAAAATACATGCAAAACTAGACACATTGGTTACATACGGTGTCTTGAAATCATTGGATGTATAAATGCCGGTGCCATTAAGCCATTGCTAGATAAATGCTCATGTGCCTTTGAAAATATCACATTATTAATTTACTATAAACAAATGCTCAAAGAAAATCCAGTACAGAATAATGTTGGCAACCCTAAATTTGGATTATAAATTTTTTTCACATTACTGCATGTGGAGTAACATTGGGTTACCAGAATTTTTATCTATACGTGAATGTAGTCAACTTCATAAAATATGATGTTGCTAATAATATGGAACAAGAGTATCGTTTTCATTCCTTTACAAAGAAGAGTCAATTGAGAGCATGAGCAGTCGATCTAAGAAGGGAATCCAATGAGAGAACATGTTTGATTACTTGGAAAATACAAGGATAAATAATCACCGTAGTAGAACGTGCCCTCTGATATATATCCACCTTGTGAGGGTGTTTGGGTTGGTGACAAGGATTCAGGCACTAAACTTTTGACAGACGAGGAATTATGTGACACACTAAAAATCCAACATTGTCGTCGATGGAAGCATATGGGTTATAGTTCATAGAATGAACTGCACGTATTATTATTTATGGTCCTCCCCCGAATGTTGACCCACCAAAATATAAATAAGAGGAAGAGAAAAGGGCAGCGCAAGAGGAAATGGATCAAGTCGACTTCAAACGTCTGCTACAAAAWGTTSAAGGAGGCAGAGAAGGCAAGCAAGAGCTTGGTGTTGGATTATTTCGATTATATTATAGATGTCACACTTCAATTCTCTAGATTAAACAAGAGCATAACCTTCTATACCAATAAATGTCGCRATCTCTGATATTATGGATGGAGCGTCAATGTTCAATTCTACGATGGTGGGTGTGGTCTCGGCCCTATTTTCTCAAACTTAAAAGGCCGAGTACTGGTTTGGAGAGACTACCGTGGTGACGTTTCTTCATCTAAGGTTGAACGATTCTTATCCAAGCTTATAGTAAAAGAGGGCGATATTACATCTCACCTCTAATGGTGCATGACAGTGGAATTACTTACATGTTCATTCAACATAACAATGTTTATTTGATGATTGCTTCAATAAAAAAATTGCATTTCAACGAGTCTACTGCTCTTTCTTCACCAGGTCGTGGGCATGTTCAAGCACTATTTTGAGGAGTTGGAAGAAGAGTCCTTGAGAGGATGGAAGTCACACAATGACCACCAGTGTAGTTACAAATGCATATTTCCATGGCTGTAATGGTGTCGTACTAGTTCGACCAGACTGCCAAATGTTGTTTTAGATATAGAATGCTTGAAAATAAGTTAACTGTTGACAAGATAATTTCCACCTATGCATAAATTGCTGATATTTTTCAATCGATTGAAGTTGTCCAAGTTAAATTTCCAACATTCATAATCGAAAAATATTGGATTTTGTCATTCGACAAATTATTTTGTTAAATCAACTTTTGGAGTAAAATCATCATCCACGTACCATTCTATAAACCATCAAAGATAAAGTGAGCAAATTGGAATTTGTTTAAATTTTGGATATCTGAGGAAAATTATATGAACAAAATAAGTTTAAAATGGGAAGTTGAAATCATTAGTTTGCATTGTTTTTGGTGTATGCCAATATTATACCACCATCATGAAGCAATGTAAAAGAAATATGGAGGGGAAAAGTATGGAATTATTGCATGAATGATAGTCGAGTCAAGTCTAAAATAGTTAGTCAAAAATAAAATGATCATATCAATCATGTATTAAGTCAATTATGTATCATTTGACTGAGTTATAAGTCTTTGTAAAATCCAAGTTAAAAGTGGAGTTTAAATAAATGAGGGTTTTAAACGTGAGTCTTTAATGTAGGCGATCCCCTCCACCCATGTAACGTGATTCAGTTTTTAGTTGATGAGATCGGTCCTTTGCCGACATTGGTTGATAACATTTAGTTGATTTTGTAGAAGTCTGGTTTCAACAAAAATGTGTTTTTCTTTTGAGTCATTGAGTCAAGTCGTGATCATGCAAAGTCGTAGTCAAGTCCTCCTTCATGTAATATCAAATGCAGGCTCCATATATTCTCCTAGACCAGAAAAGTATAAAGACGCACATCCAAATTTGATAAGCAATAGAGCAACAAAGCACTGAAATATTGAGCATTGATGATAAGCATTTTGGCAATAGTTAAAGGCATTCAAGAAAGAGACATCAGATGATAGGAACACATATAATAGATTTAAAAACAAGATGATGACACAAGAAACATTTGAATTGATTGAGCCCCTTGGTAGAAGAGTTGCACAATAGTCCCATGGGTCATAACAACGAAAGAAGATGAATGGTAGGATTGGATGATTCCATAGACCCTTGTTGATTCCATAAAAAGAGCTCCTAGGAGCGGTAGATTGTTGGAGCTGTAATAGAGTGCGCCCTAATGGTTCCTGTGAGGAGTAGAATTTGTAGTTGAGATCGAGGACTTGGGATATGTGATATGTTGTCATTCATATCTAATGAAAACCAACCATCTTAAGCCTTGTATATGTGTATCTTTCTATACAACTGACGACTGTTGTGGCCGAGTTACCTATGTAGACCGATATGCATTATCGATGCAAAGTAAGGATACTTCTGCAATATTAGAGACGCAGAACGTTGTTGCACACTTGCTTGGGACGAGTAAGGATTTGAGTGTGGGGGAGATGTTGGGAGGCCTCTTAGGCCCTTGTAATAGTCATCACATATCATTAGACATAAGACATTAAGTAAATCTATATGTAATAAAGGGATACATGCATAAATGAATGATTAGTTGAAGCGAGTACAACCGCTCCAACCATCTCTCCTATGTATATATACTCATGAAGATGGAATACAAAGGTGGTTGGTTAACCTTCCCAAATACTTCTCTTCTTTCATGATTATGTGTATGTCCCTACTATTCCTCCTATAATATAGCCCTCTCTTCTTGAATGCATGTTGTTATTCCCCGCACTACAACAATTACTATTATGACAATTCTACCCCATTATTGTTCCTTTCATGGAAGAAATGAACAATTGAAGATCCATCCATCTATATACCAACATTACATAAAATCACATACTAGCATCGATTGATAGTCATTTGGACTAGGAGGCAAATGGAAGAGCTAATTAAACAACCCGTGCCTCTTAATAGATTAAAATTAAAAAATGATGAAATGGGTACTCCATGACCACCAAATGTGACACCACAATGTTATCCTTTAAAAGTAATATGAGATATCATGCTTGATATATTTTTTAAAAATGAATTAAACTAATAATTAAGAATAACACAAGATGCAAAAAATTTGTACCGCAAAATCTTGAATGCACAATACATGCTCAATATAATGAATTATATGATGCCTTTCAATGTGTGATAAATATAATAAATATTTAGAAAGCCATAAAGAAAACAAGAAATATTAAAATTGAAAAAAATATAAAAAATATCGTGCTTTTGAAATATGAAAATGTTTGAAATAAATTTAAAAATATTAAAATTGAAAAAATATAAAAAATATCATGCTTTTGAAATATGAAAATGTTTGAAATAAATTTAAATTATATTATTATTTATGATAATAGTGTTTCTAATCTTGTGCTACTTCAATTACTTTATTTTTTTAAATATTATTTCACAAATTCTTTATATTTATGAAAATAAAATTAAGATTTATAATTTTTTTTAAGTGATTTGTATATATTATTTTTTCTTAATATATTTATGTAAATATAAATCTATTTTTAATATATTTAAAAGAAAAATTAAATTTATAGATACTTAAATTATTTATATAAAAATGTTGAAATTGTGAGATTAAAGTGTGAATGAAAATTTTGTAACATATTGTATTTTTTTTTTTCCTTGAGGAAAGAAATTCATAAATTCCATTCAAAATGAAAAGAATTTTACATCTTGGACATGCACAAATGCATTCTAGACTAATGGATTTGTTTTCTAAATTACTAGTGCACCATAAAACCATAAATGATCTCTGAATAATATTACAGTTCAATCATATACTTTCAAGATTTCAAAACATCTTTGATATGGAATCAAAATACAACAAAACCATAATTGGGCTAAAGTCCTTTAAACGTATAAGGATATAAATAATTAAAACATGAAATAAAACCAAAATTTTTGAAAACTTTAAAAACCTAATTAGTTATACTCTTAAACAATCGTCCTTTGATTCCAACATGATCCAATACCCAACTTCCAATTGTAAACCATCTTTGGATAAGGAATCTACTTCATTGATGAATTCTCTATAAACGTGAGACAAAAAAAACAAAGTTAAAGACATTTTTTCGTTCTTTGAACCTCCTAAAAAATTAGGCCAAGAAACAAGTTTCTCATTTTAATTTTTTCACTCATCCAATTTATAGAAAATCACCCAAGATCTACAAATTTGTGAACCCCTTTCTCTTAAGCTAATGATATTCACAATTTTGCACTTGATAATTCAAGATAGTTGTTAAGACCTCCTCCCAAACCTGCTTTAAACCTAAATAAATGAGTGTCAACTATGAAAAGGATTCCCTATATCCCATAGTTAGAAAGATTACCTTGACTAACACCATCAAAACAACCCAAAGTCCTTAACTTGTTAATTGACTCATGAGTAAACTACCTATATAAAGATCTTTGGAGTGTACTTATAACTAGCAATAATTAACCTACATTAGAAGGCATATTGATCTTTGAAATGTACTTATGACTAACCATAATTAACCTACATTAAAAGTCACATTAAAAAGTAAGGATACATTATCCTCAATTTTTTTTTTTATGTATTCCTAACATTGAGCCAAATACCATAAACTACAATCAAAGGAAATGAAAGGCTTTGAATTCTTTAAACTTATAGTGTATTTATACATAGATATATATGAAATTGATAATTGAAATATTATTTAAATTATATATAATATTATATTTAAAATATTATTTAAATTATATATAATATTATATTTGTGTGAATGGGTATACAATGCCATATTAATGATATATATTCTATAATAATTCAAAAATATTATAAATTTATATACATACTAATTATTATAATCAAAATTCATTCATTATTATAAATAAATTTATTTTAAATAATTTATAAAATCAATAAATACTAAATTCATTCATTATTATAAATAAATTTATTTTAAATAATTTATAAAATCAATAAATACTTAAGAAATTAAACATTACCAAAATTATAAACTCACTTATTTGAAAAATATTGTAAATTTATATAGTTACTAATCATTATAATCAAAATTCTTTAATTATTATAAATACAATTATTTTAAAATATATATAATCACTTAATAATAAAGAAATTAAAAATTACCAAAATTATGAACTCACTTACTTGAAGTATTACCCAACTTTCCGATAAAATAGATACATATTAGTTAAGAGTTTATAAAATATAACAACTTCAATAAGAAATATTAAAAAACAATTTTAATTAATAAAATATTCTAATTACTAGTTAAAAAACAATTTTAATTAATAAAATATTCTAATTACTAGTTATAGGTTAACAAACAACCTTATCAAATTATTTTTTTTTATAGAAAAAAGGAAAATTCGAGGTGGCAAGTGCAGAAGGGGTCATTCTTGATTCCAGGGGAAACATAGAGATAAGTTTCGCATGGAGTTTAGGCATTGCCACCAATAATCAAGCAGAAGAATATGTCCTCCTCCAAGGTGTCCATCTAGTCAAGGAGAACCAGATACAACACCTCGTTATTTTAGGAGACTCCATGAATAATATAAGAAGACTGATCAAGAGACCCTAGCAAGGGACGCTCAATTGAGCAATATCATAAAAAAAATAAGACATGTTTTAAAAGGTATACCCCAAGTTTCATTTTTCCACATCATGAGGGAAAACAATAGGCTGGTCGATTCTCAAGCTAACTTGGACACTTTGATCCTACAAGGGACTATTAGGATCAATGGGGGATTATCCCACCACCCAATTCCATAATCAATGAATGTTGTATCATATTCAATGCATGTCATTCAGGTGTCACACCTAGGCATGACTCAAGGGACTATTAGGATCAATGGGGGATTATCCCACCACCCAATTCCATAATCAATGAATGTTGTATCATATTCAATGCATGTCATTCAGGTGTCACACCTAGGCATGCCTCAAGTTGTTAATTCACCAACGAGCTTCCTTGTCGCACACGAGATATCAAGCCAATTTGAGCCTGATATTCATCAAGTACACTTCACACATAGACATGGTGGGATAATGTACACTGCATTCAAAAATTTAGATACATCGATGATACTTCAGAACATGCATGATTTAGTTGTAGAGATGGATCTAGGGTTCAATGAATTGCTAGGACAATAAGGTCATCATATTTCCATTATGATAGATTATGGATTACACATTGTGCATGAGATATTTCCTTTTAGGTGTCTTTGTTATGCCAAGATCCTAGAGGAACGAAGCATCATAATTCAATTGAACAAGGAAATTATGGGCTTGGCATCTATTTGGTTGACTAAGGAGTGCGCTAGATTCAAGGAGACACATGCGTACACTTGTTGGCAGCCAATTCAATTTTTTCAATTGCCCTAAAAGCTGCCTACACCTATGTCTCTTGAACTTCAAATTACTGTCGCATTTTGCAAAGAGACGATATTTTCATTCTATGCGATGTTTACAAATTGGTTTCAAATTAGTTTTCACGACTGAAAGCGTGAAAACTCCTCCATTGTTATTTAAACTGCCCTGGTCTGCTCGTTCATATTCTGAAAGGCACTTACCTTTGGTTTGATATTAAGTCGCTGGAATGATTTTTCGAACCATGTCCATTCGCCTATCTTTTGATTGCGCAACTTGATTTTTTTGGTAAGGCATTGAGCATGATAAGTTATCAGTTATAATTGATTTCATAAGGGTCATGGTTGATCTTGTTTTATATAATGTGATCCTTATTATCTTAACCTCTAAGCTTATCGATTTCATAAAGTCATTGGTCACAATGTTATAAGACTTTGATTATATATCGTGTAACAAGCGCATGGTAACGTATGAGTTTGATTTCATGTTGAATGGCAATGTTTGATTATACATTTGGGGCGTTGATGAAACATTTGGATTTACTTTGGTTTGATTATACTATGGCGCATTAATATATGGTTTTGAGTTTACATTGATTAATGGCACGTATTAACTTTGGTTTGATTCTATATTGAATGTTCGTGGTTTCAAAACAATACAATGGTGCCTTGGTATCACTATCCACCGTTTGAATTCTTGTGTTAGCCGATTAATGTGGTTTGAGTGGTGTCATAATTGATTAAACAATGCTGTACTGAGCCATTAATGTTCTGCATGGCGATGAACTAACCCACCACCTTCGCACACGCTTATTGATTTGCCTCCTCTTTGAGCGCTTGCAGTTGTTAGCCATATCGATTATGCTCCTGTGTGTTTAATCCGAACCCTACCATGATGCCCGCGCCATGGCTCCGGTCGTAAGGGCTGAGCCCAATGGAAACCAGGCACTGTTAATGTTTGATGGTGCATATAGCAACCTGGAGGAATTCAGATGGCTCCCTTTCATCCGAAAGTTTGATGGTTTTAACCCTGGTGTGGCTCAGCAATTTGCGTTAACTTTCGATGGCTGCCGAGCCAAGGTTGGGGATGTGCAGTTGGAAATCAACGAACAGTTCCTTAGTCTAGCCACCGGTCTGCCTGCTGTCGGACAGAGATGGTCAAAGAACTGTAAAGTAGAGGATGTCCCGTGAACATTATTCTTTCATTCACAAAGACTGAGCTCTTGTGACAAGGGTCTGCCTGCAAATATGCTAAAGCAAAGATTGCACGACTTCCTGATGATAACTAAACAATTCATCACTTGCGAGGGCAGGTATGGCTTCGTTTTCTTGTATCACCTTCGGCTTCTTATGGTTTTCATTGGCTATGAACTTAACATGCCTCACTACTTGCATTGGAGCTTGTTTAAAATGTCCAAAAGGTATAAACGAAACCAGGCCGATACCAGCCTGTTTCACTTTGGGTTAGTTAAAATGCTTGTGGAATGTCACTTAGGGTTATGTCGGGACTGTTGGAATGATTTTCTTAAACGCAATAATTTTGATGAGCCAATCCCACCACAGGTTGACAAACCTGTGGTGAGCGAGAGCAAGCCGGTACCCCCTGTGCCTTACAGTGCCCTGCTACCCAAACCCCTACCCGAGCCATCTATTGACCTACCCATTTCTGTTATCGAGGATGTGGAAAAGGTTAAACCCGTGGCTAAAAATCCCAAGACCAAACCTAATGCCAATTCTAAAGGCAAGAAGAACGCCTGGTTAATCTCTCGCATGGCAAGAAACAAACCAAAAGCACTTGTCAACCCTGACCCTATTGTGCTCAGTGAGGAATCTGACTCGGAAATTGAGCATTTCCTAGCAAGCGAGTATCCCTATTCCGAAGGTCTGTGTGATAAACCAGCATATGATTTTGTGAAGAACCTACCTCCTTGTTTACGAGATGATCCAAATTATCCCGTCATCAAAATGCCCTGTGAAACCCCTGGTAACTCGTCGAAACCCTCTCCTGCTCCATATCGACTAGCAACTCCACCGTGTGATCAGTGTGGTGCATGGCTGGAAAGGTATTACATTGATGTGCCAATGCTGCAATCTAGAATTCACGATCTGGAAGACCAAGTTGCAAAGCTCACCAGTCAAAAGGCAAAGATGCCATCCACGGATAAGAAGCAACGAACGACTAGTTCGATTTTGTTCAAAAATGTGGAGTCTGCTACAGCGGTTGTAAACTCAAAGCTGGCATAGTCTGAACAGTCATACTGGTATGATTATCACTTGTTTATATGATGAACTCACAGCTCTGTGTATAGCGTCAATTTGAAATTGTTTAATAAGCATGCATTATTGTACATAAGTTTGTTTTGATTAATCAAATTCCCGAATTAGCTTTGATTGGATTTGGTTTTGGTTCGATCAATCATACGATAGATTTGGTTATTTTAATTTAGTTTCAATTGAATACTCTATCTAAACACAGGCTGTTTCTGTTATTTAAATTTCAAACACAGTCAATGTTTGATTCGAATTGGTGATGTTCTAGATGATATGGTTGGCAATTAAAGTTAACTGTTGTGATTTTATATCTTATGAACAATTCAAATACCATCTTGTTAAGGTGTAACCAATTTGCGAATAGATGTAAGTCATAACTCTTGTATCCAACTATTCGATTCGCATGATATGGTTTGACCGCATTTTCATCTCGGTTTATATTGCAATGAATATATTGTTTAAATTTGAGTTGTTGGACGTAAATGATCATGCCCAGGATTATGATGTGTTTCTATTTTTGGCTCAGTCACAATTCGATTTGATTGTTGCTCAGTTTATGGTTATCATTGCTGTTGATGGCTACGATTATTATGTGATTCTGTCTGATTGATTATGTGAATGCTCAACGATTCAAATCTATGGTGAAGTTTGATGCTGTTTTGAATATTTGGCAACAATCGTAACGTCCTTTCCTTATTGGCATTTGATCAAATCTTTTACAGCAATGACAAATCAATTTTGATTACGTTCAATTATGATTGTGTTCAATTAAATCATATCTTATACGATTTGATTCACTGCTTGATTTCATTTGATACAAAACAGGCCTGTCAAGATTTGACCATGTTTTATGGTAACTGAAAACAGAGCATTCTTTACTCTGTMCCGATTGCATTCATTTTGATATTGTTTAATTTGAAWGGTAATTTCAATTGAATCATTAGTAATTCRTTTTTGATGATYATTAAAAGAAAATTAAATTGGATTTGATTTCTTTTAAAGATTTTRTTTGATTGCTATCTGGTCCTRTGTGCTATTTTAGACTAGCTACAGAATCAGATGATTCTGTAGCTAAGTCTGTAGGATCATTTTTTTTGTATTTTGTTACTGAAATATCCTTCTAATTTGATATTTGTGTCCTATTGTAGGTAAATTCGAATTGCAATTGAGTTTATGAGCAGTTGGAGGATATCTCAAGGATTTCACTTGCATTTTAATTGCTTAGTTTAGTAGATTTTGGGATTTTTCCCTGATTATGTAAAACTGTTTGATAATTATCCACAGGGATGCTTTACCATGTGGAGAAACTTATATATACTTATGATTTTTGTAATAATGTTCATCCTCATTCATGGGAGAACAAGGATATGGAATTCTAATGCAAACTGGAGCAGAATTGATGTTTTGTCACAGCTTTAACTTCTCAATATATCAACATTTTGTTTCATGTTTTGTATATCACTTTGTTTATGATTTATGACTACTTTAGCTATCTAAATCAAATGCAAATGATATAATTTTGATCACTGTTATCCATATCTTGTCTCTTCCAAATAGATAAAAGACATAACAATTGTTAATTCAGTTTGTGAAT
>JASDQU010506152.1:20995-31035 GCA_032191745.1 Picea mariana | reverse complement strand
CTTCCTCGATGTTCTCGTAGAAACTCTTGCTCTACTGCGTTGTACAACTTCCCTGTATCTACTGCAAACTCTGTGATAAAACCTACCACAATACTATCAAGCCAAAATTCTATTGCATGGGTGAATTTGTTGTTCACCTGCTGAATTTTCTCAATCTGTATTGGGTTCCACTCTAGCCATCGAATCTAGTTCGTTGTGTGGTTATCATTTAACCTTAGTATCCACTCCTGCAATAAGTGTGGAAAATCATAGAAAAAGACTTCGTGCAAATCAGTAAACACGTATCTCTCCAGATATTTGCGGGGTGTTACTCTAGGGTTTCTATTGTCTTTCTGTGCAAACTCTAGCTCTTTTGTTCTCAACCAGTTTTCGCTCTTTGCTTTTGTGGGATTCCATTGTCTCAACATCCCCTTTTAATAGCTCATTGCTCTCTGCCCCAATATTTTCTTTACTTTCTATCGAAAACTCTTCGACTTATCATGTCTACTCAATCCTCTCTTGTTTCTACCAAAGTCAACAAAACCATTTGTTGGTTTGATTCTTTATTCTATTGTCTGAATTTATATTGACCTAGGGTTCATGTCTCTCAGGTTTCCAACAAATCCCCTAAAACTATCGGCCCTCCTGGTAAACCAGAAGGCAACGCAACACACAAAATGCATTGCACAGTCTCACCCGAGATAACTTTAATGGGTGGATGTAATAATCAAGTGTTTACAGCCTGTGATTGAGTGTGAAATAAGCCATCTAAATATTGAACCATTATTATGACTTGTCAATGCAACATACTGTTATTCATGACTTATGCAGTAAATCCATAGGCTTATTCCCTTAATATCACAAAATCACTTAAAAAAGAAATATAATAACTTATTCATTCAACATAATAATAACTACTTCAGACAATAAGATATGCAAACATTCATCACATAACACAGATGTTACCGTGGTTCACCCTATTAGAATATGATGGATGTGCTTGTTTTACCATAGACAATATCACTATTGTCACCCAACCATAGGCCAAAGCCACCCTCCAAGCACGTTAACCTTAATAGAGAACCATTCCGGAAGCAAACCCTAGGCTAGATAGCCAAACAAAGGGTGGTGCACCTTTCTCAAAGGATAGCGCACCAAGCAAGAGCTGATCAGAGAGTCCAAGCCAAAACCAAAATCTGCTAGCTGCAGCAGCTGCAACGACAACTCTCCTCCAAACTTGCGCACAAACTGGCCAACTGCAATGCACACAAGTGCTGCTTCTGCAGTTCTGAGAATGCCTTCCAGAATGAAGACTGGCCTCCTGTATTTATACTAAATCTGGCAAACTGCCAGGGCCAACTTCTCATTCTGGGTGCCTATTTTCTTAGTGTATAATATTTTCTTTAGCTGACTTCTTCTCTTGGAGAGTAATTACCTAATACAAGTTATCCTCTCGAGCCGACTTATCTTCTAGGGTTATTAGCCAACTAGTTAGGGTTTCTTCTTGATTTATGAAATATTCTATTCTCGTCAGGTTTACACGTGAAGGTAAATACCTCCCGGAACTACCATAATATCAACACTCCCTCCTAGCTAGGGAGGTATTGAAGGTAATGGTCTTGAGCACAAACATACCATTCACCCGATAGCATCAACATAGTCGTATATACTATCTAATGACTAGATCATGAGCACCATCATCACTATCAGTGTCATCATCTGCATCATCTCTCGAAACCATACTCCATCTAAGTAATCAGACATGATGCTTGGATAAGTCATTCACTCCATAGAGTGACACAAGAGCCATTCTTTTAATCCAGACATATGTCCTAGAAGAATAAATGTCCTGAACCATTTTCCGTCTCGGAAATCTCTGTCCATTGATCATCCATCTAGCTGATAATCATTTCCAACACTACTGATAGTCTTCAAGGCAATCAGAACAATATCATTCAATAGAACACAACTGTGTCTATCCATAGTAGTACACAACTACAATCTAGTGGTACACTACCACGCCAAGTAGCACATCAATACTTGATCAATGAAATATAGTCACAATCAGTGGAACACATCCACCACAGTAGCATACATCTACTGTCTAGAGACATACAGTCTCCATAATAATCATCTGATATCAACCTACACAGAAAACATTGTTATGATATAAACTGAATCATCTGGGCCATTCTTCCACTCACATATGTGAGACCTAGAAGAGCATCTTCCCTCAGAAGGTCAAACATCAATGATGAGCTATCTGAACTATTCTTCTCAAGCAAGGAAAAATAATTTTCTCGATTTCTGAGCCTGGACCATTCCCTATCCCAGGCCATTCCTCTGCACTAAACAAAGTGAAACCTGGAGAGAATGAATCTGCCTTAGGGAATGCCTATCCCTGNAGTGGAACACATCCACCACAGTAGCATACATCTACTGTCTAGAGACATACAGTCTCCATAATAATCATCTGATATCAACCTACACAGAAAACATTGTTATGATATAAACTGAATCATCTGGGCCATTCTTCCACTCACATATGTGAGACCTGGAAGAGCATCTTCCCTCAGAAGGTCAAACATCAATGATGAGCTATCTGAACTATTCTTCTCAAGCAAGAAAAAATAATTGTCTCGATTTCTGAGCCTGGACCATTCCCTATCCCAGGCCATTCCTCTGCACTAAACAAAGTGAAACCTGGAGAGAATGAGTCTGCCTTAGGGAATGCCTATCCCTGATTGCTGAACCTAGACCATTCACCTATCTGGGCCATTCCTTCGGCACTAAACAAAGTGAAACCTAGAGAGAATGAATCTTCCCTAGGGATTGACTGTCCGCACCATTTCCTAAGGAAATGACTGTCTTGCACCAACCTCCAAAATAGACCATTCTTCGAAACTGCTCACAACTATGAGCTTTGAAAGAATGACTGTCCAATGAGGTGGACCAGTCTTCTTGACCACTACTAAGAGTGACCGTCAAGAAGAGATACTATCCTAGACCATGGGAAATCGATGTCTATGGTACATCAACAATCCATCGAACCATTTTCATTATGAAAATGGTCGTTCGATCTGGACCATTTTTCGAATTGGAAGATGCCTATCCATCATAAATATCAAACCACTTTCCGAACTGGAAAGGAACTGCTCATCCTGGACCATTTTTCAAACTAAAAAAATGACTTTCCATAAATCAATAACACATCACTGCTCCCTCCCAACCTGGGAGTCATCTCTTCCTTTTTCAACAAGGAAGTCATCTTCACGAGCTCCAACTTGAGTACGCAAACTATTTCATCTTGGACAGAGGTTTTACCAAAATGTCTTCTTATCTTCTCATCTGCGGAGATATATATTGGAGAACCACTTTCTCCTTTCTGGACTTCATCATGAGAATGTAATGCTTGATCTCAAATGTACTTCGATCTTTCTGGAACACTGGTTTTCTCTGAAGGATTCATATAGCTCTGATCAATAAAGTATATCATTGTTGGATTCTTCTTTGTTTCTTGCTAGCTCATAACATCGTGGCAAGGGTCAAACTGGAACATGTCCAAGTGGTACTTCTTCTGCTATCATGAGAGTTTGTCATGGATTAGAAATCCATCATCTTGAGCTTCTAAGTAACCATTCTGATACAATATATTTGTTATAGAAAGTCTTCACCACGCTTCTGCAGTGCATTGGAGGTTCTCCACCATGTTGTCTTTTTCCATCTGCATACAAGGGTCTCTTTCTGGTATACCTCAAAGCCTTGAGGTTTCTCTTCATACGATATTTTTTCAATTGCTCTGGAGAACAGTCTTTGCATTCATTTGATGTAAACTCCAACCCATGGATATTGCAGATGATATAATGGCTCATGTAGAGGCATGTCTGGTTTACTGGAACAAGCAATCATCATAGTCTTCTCCCTCCATCTGGGAGAACCTCTAGTTCTGGATATCACAATGCTTACATTCATAAGTCTTTCATACATTGTTCTTCAACACAACTTTCAGTTCCTTTGCTTGATTTCTTTTGGTGAGTTCATATCAGGTTGGTAATCTTGTGATTCTCGATACAATGACCGGTTGTTCTGAATCTTCTTTCTTTCCTGGAATCTTCATGTTCTTCCTTATGTTTCTCTTTAGCTCTTGGGTCCATGGAGTTTTCTATAGATTCCATGCCCTGAAAATTCCAACTTCTTCCTTTCATCACAAGATCATGGATGTGGATGGACAACTAGGGATACTTTAAGGCTTCTTTTCAAAGAAGGCTTCTTCTAATGTCAAATTGAACACATATTGATTTTCATGGATGCTACCATGGATATATACTTCATCATCTTCAATGGATCACAGGATTAGATCCCTCCTAATCCTTGCTTCATGTATGAGTGCATGTTTTCTTTTGGAAGTATATAATCAACTCCCTCCATATAATATAATCCATGCTTCCGTCTGCATCCTTATTTCCTTCTGCAAGGTGTCATAAGTATTTTTCCAGTTTCCTCTTGATTGGCGACTTCTTTCTGTCTTTACTTCTTCTGGGTTTCTTCAAGATTGATTCTGAATTCGGCTTATCTTTCAGCTGTTGCTTATGTAATAACTTCCACATGAATTGTTACCAGGGGTTATTGATGTACTTCATCCTTCCATGTGTATTGTCTGACTTGTAGCAATCCTTATCTTGTTGTTCTTCCATAAGTATAGTTTCTCTTTGAACATATTATCTTCTAAGAAATAGATATGCAAGATATGTACAAAAAACACAGTATGTACAAGAACTATGAAGAGTATTGTTACCTTGTCTTAGAGGAAAAAGTCTGTTTCATCCTGCTTAGTCTTCTTTGAAGGTTCATTTTCTTTGGCAACTGATGCTTCGTGTGTCTCATTCCTTTTCTTTAGCTTGGGACAATGGTTCTTGTAGTGACCATATTTTCTACAGTTGAAGCATTGTATTTCTGACATATCTTTCTCTAGATTTGGCTTCTTTCCAAACTTTCTGACATATCTTTTTCTAGAGCACATAAATGAACATACTTGGAAAGACGATCAACGACCACCATGATGATTGATTTATTGCTCGATTTAGGTAAGCCTACAATAAAATCCATAGAGATATCCTGCCAAATAGCAGGTGGAATCAGAAGCGGTTGTAGTGTGCCAGAAGATTTGATTGTTTCACCCTTGTTGCATTGACACACATCACATTCAGCCACAAAATTATGAACATCCAGTTTCATACCATCCCAGAAAAAATAACGTTTGAACCTATCATAGGTTTTGGTAAGCCCGAAGTGCCCAACTCTGGGTGTAGCATGAAGCTCAGAAAGTACCATGGATTTAAGTTTTGACTGTTTACTTTAATTCAAACGACCTTTGTATTGAAGCTCATCATGGAGCCAAGAGTACCCTGGGGAAAATGGAGAATTGGATTACAATTGTTGTATCAGATGCGAACTTTTGGGATCATGTAGCCATTCCTGGTGAACAACTTGGAGCCAATCTGGTATAATGAAGGAGAGAGAAAAAAGGGACCCTTCATCTTCATATTTTTCGGGAAAGTGCATCCTCAACCACATTGTCTCTGCCTTTCTTGTAAATGATCTCATAATCATATCCAAAAGCTTAGTCACCCATTTTTGTTGCTCTGGGGAGGAAATGCATTGTTCCAAGAAATACTTGAGGCTTTGATGATCTGTCTTAATTTGGAAGCGTTTCCCCAATAGATAAGGGTGCCAAAGATCAACGACATGAAAAATAGCCAACATTTCCTTTTCATAGATCGATTTGCCCAAATTTCGCTTAGACAGTTACTTGCTGGTAAAGGCCAAAGGTCGACCCTCTTGCATAAGGACAACACCAATTCCTTTCCCTAAAGCATCACATTCCAGGACAAAGGTCTTTGTGAAATCAGGAAGGGCCAGGACTGGAGTGGTGCACATGGCCATCTTCAAGGTTTGGAGAGATTGAGAAACTGTTGGAGTCCAAGTGAAAGAATTATTTTTAAGTAGTGTAGTGAGAGGTGCCACAATATTTCCATAATTCTTAACAAACTTGCGATAATAACCTGTTAAGACCATAAATCCACGCAAGATTTTGAGAGTCTTTTGGTGAGGCCAGTATTGGATAGCTTCAATATTTTTAGGATTCACCTTGAAGCCGACCTTGCCAACAAGATGACCCAATTACTCGACTTTCGAGGCGCCAAAAGAACATTTAGATTGTTTCAAGAAAAGTTGGTGCTGAGAGAGTAGATGGAGAACTCGATCCATATGAGCAAGATGACCTATCCAGGTTTTTCTATAGATGAGGATATCATCAAAGAAAACTAAGACAAAATGATGAAGAAAATGACGAAAGATATGATTCATGAGGCTTTGGAAAGTGGAGGGAGCATTACACAAGCCAAAGGGCATGACCAAAAACTCATAGTGGCCCTCATGAGTTCTAAAGGAAGTCTTAGGAATGTTTGCCTATTTCATGCGGATCTGGTGGTAGCTAGAACAAAGATCAAGTTTAGTAAAGAACTGGGTGCCACTCAATTCATCCAAGAGGTCATCAATGACATGAATGGGAAATTAGTCTTTAATGGTGAGTTTGTTGAGGGCACGAAAGTCAGGACACTTGCGCCAAGAACCTTATTTCTTAAGGACCATGACAACATGAGAAGAGTAGGGGCTCGTACTAGGGAGGATAACACCTGCGTTGAGCAGTGCTTGAACCATTTTCTCAATTTCATTTTTTTGGGAAAATGGGTGATGATAGGGACAGATATTGGGAGGGAGGCTTCCTGAGACAAGGGGAATGGAATGATCATGAACATCACGGGAAGGAGGGAGTCCTTGGGGAGTGGAAAAAACCACTTGATGTTTAGAGAGGATGGATTGGAGGTCCTGTGACACATAGGGTGTCTTAGTTGCTTGTATGGCATGGAGTTGGGCAATAACGCCATAATGACCTTTTTTGAGCATCTTTTCCATGCGATGGGAACTAATGATCTCTGGGGAATCGACGGTGATGCCTTAGAACTTATATTGTTGGCCCTCCTGGTCGAATTGCATGGTTAATTCCTTAAAATCCATGAGAATGGGACCCAAAGTCCTTACCCATTTTGCACCCAACACAATGTCACAACAACCCATGTCAATAAAAAACATATGGGATTTCAGGTGATAGTCACCAATTTGGAGACACACATTTTCACAACACCCTCCACATTTCATGGACTCGCCATTGGCAATCATGATTTTAAAATTATTGATTGGACAGATATAACAATTAGTTTCTTGGGCAATGCGGCGATGAATAAAATTATGGGTGCTTCCACTATCAACAAGAATGATGACCTTCCTATGCTTGATGTAACCAATTAGCTTGAGGGTTTAGGGAGCAGAGAAGCCAGTGAGAGCATTTAGGGAAATGATCGGTTCTAATTTGGGAGGGTCTGAGGGAGGGTTTATGCCAGTGGGTTTAGGTGACACAAACACAAGGGGAGCATCAACATCCTCTTCTGAAACATCCTCCGAGATGGCCATAAAAAACTTTTGTTCCTTACACTTGTGTCCCAGAAAATATTTGTCATCGTAATTATAACAAAGGCCTTTGACTTGGTGTTCAACCATTTCGGCCCTGGTCAATTTTTGGATATTTAGTGGAGTAGAAGGAGGAGTGGGATTTACTGGTTTAGTGCGAGGAATAAAGGAGGGTTTCCAATTTTGAGAAGAGACAACCTGTTTTGCTTCCTTAGCTCTTTTAGTAGCCTCCACCCAACTCTAAGGCCGAGCCATGAGGACATGGGCATGAATCTCATCCTTGAGGCCACTGATAAAACATTCTCAGAAAAAATCATAAAACATGCCCTTTGTACGAAAATCCAGTCGCTCTAAAGCAGCTATAAAGTCTTCCACTTGGCCAGATTGTTTCAACTTGGTCAAATGGCCTAAATGGTTGGTGTCAGTGTCAAAGTGTTCATAAAGCTCTGCCACAAAGTGTGTTCAAGAAACATACCCTTGGCAGATAATTTTTCTCCATTGCCACCATTGCCAACGTTCTTGATCTAGATGGAGAACACCATACCAGAGTTTGGCCGACTCATCCATAATGCCGTACAAAGAGAAATAATGTTCCATTTGATTTACCCAACCAATGGGATCCGGGTCATCAAATTTGGTCACATCCACATGCGGAAGGCGTAGGTCACGTTGAAAGTGATGGGGCTGAAAATTATGGGAATGAGAAGAAGTTTCATCTTCAGTATGCAAAGGTGGGTCAGATAAGGGAGGATCTGCAGGGATATGCAACTTGGTGCAGATCATCGTGGTGACAGATTCAAGCTGGGTAGTAATGTCTTGTTTGAGGTATGTTTGAGTTCCTCGATTGAGGCGGTGATGGAGGAATGCATGTTTTTATTGATGGTGGAAATATTGGCATTGAATTGTCTCACTTCTTGTTGGGTCTATGTGAAATTAAAGTGCAAGGTATTGAAGCGAGATTACAAGTCTTGGCTATGGGTATGGTCCATGATGACGAGGGAACTGAAAAGGGGTGGGTGGGGTCAAAAAATTTGTTGAAAAATGATAGGTATGCATGCGATAAGGGTGAAGAGAGAAATCCAATGGAATAGGTCTCAAATAATGGTGCCAACAAGATCCAATTTTTTTTTTTTTTACACCTGCGGAGTTATACTCCTATTTGAAGAATACTGTAGTGATGAAATGCCCAAATGCTTAATTATGACGAAATTTGTATTAATTTGGAAAATCGAATGCATGAGACACAATTGCGCGGAAATATATCTTGTCTGTTCTGTTTTTTGTTTCTGTCCCCAAAGGTTAGGTATTAAAGGGTTCTATAGACAAGGGTTTTCCCTGTGCTATAGCTCTCTGATATACGTGGAGGGTCCAACAGTAGTACTTGACCCAATATCTCAGGGCACCAACTAAAGAGGCTAGACCGTGCCCTTAGCTGTACTACCCGACTACCCAGGTACTAGAGAGTATCTTCCCGAGTGTTGTTCTCGGTGGCACTATAGCAATCAGGAGACCGATCGATTTATCTATGGAGGGCTTCAATAAATCTAGGTCAATCCGTATATAGGTGTTGTCTGATGCACTACCACTCGAAGGGGTACCAACATGGGTTACAAGGGTGGCCAACATATGTGCGCTTAAGTACCACTTGTATTTTATGTGTGTATGAATCCCCAACCGCGGGTTTATGTGTGTAACGACATATCTTTGTAGCTTAAAGATGTCGGAATACATCTCTACCCAGAAAAAAATTAACCCACAATTTTCTGCCGAGGAAGGTGCTCTGATACCACTTGTAATATTCCAAATATTAAAAAGTATGCAGAACATAAATAAATAGCTAGAAATGGTAGATGAACAACAATATAACCAAAACAACACCACAATAATACCAAAATGATACCAGAATAACAACAAAAATAGAACTTTGATTACTGAGAGCAATGTTCACTTGCCTCTTCGAGGGGGAAACCTCCAGCAGAGCAAAGCTCTATTACAATAATATCCAAGACAAAAGCTCTCATACCCTCGAATCCTATTTATACTAAATATGTCTATCAAAAGAACCATCTAGAGGAAGATCCTTCTAGAAGCAAAAGCTTCTATTAGGTCTTCTTACATTGGACTTATTCTTCCTTATTGCTAGGCCTTATTAATATTGACCTTTATTACATCAGAATATATTATTCTACCTACGTGAGGGGTTAGGTCCCTAACACTTTTGTATATAATATGTATCAATCTATCACATGTCATCCCTTATAGTTTCTAAATATAGCAAATGCAACCCTTATAGTTTGTGAATCTACCCAACATTTAGCCTTTCTTATATAGAAAAAGTCAAACCTTAAGGAGTACCAATATTGTCTTTAGGAGTTCTCCACAAGTGCAAAGTGCGTAGGTTCATTCTTAAATATATCTTTCTTAGTGTTTATAAATAACATGAAAACCATGTTAATTAATAATTTAGTTTTGTCCTCTCTTTGGGGTTAATTAATAATTGTGTTTTGTCCTCTTTTTCATTTTCCTTCGTGACT
>JASDQU010506151.1:18010-37072 GCA_032191745.1 Picea mariana | reverse complement strand
GTTGGTGACCATTATTGTAATGTGTTTCAGCCTTCAATTCCTCTTCTGACCTCACACATTAGGGGATATATATTGCATCCTTATTTTCCACCCTAGGGACTTATGGAGGACCCATTGATGGCATCATGCTGAGACACATTTTTTTTCCCTGGATTTCCCCTATTTTTTAGGATGATCGTGCCCCAACTATTTGACAAAGCGTGACCAGTTGTTGCTAAATCCAAAGACAACCTACAATTAGTCGTTGGTTGTACTATTGTCAGCCCACAACCAGCCACTCGATACACTACTGTCATCCTGCGACCACCTCTGTAACCTTCTAAAATTGGTGATTCACAAGGAGATCAATGTTGAGTGAGTTGTTTCTCTCATGTTATGAGCTTGGGAACTCTGAATCAATCGAGTTCATTGAGTTATAGAGATTTAGAAGCCTCTCCTAGCCTTCTCCACCAATCTATATAAGGAAGGAATTCCATGGGAAAGAGCAGGAAGAATCATTTACAAGTACATGTTGCAGGATTTTTAAAGGAGCTCTTCCACAAGAAATCAATCTTCATATCAGTTTAGCCCTGCTAGGAGGAATGCATCTTGACTCAAGGTATGACTATGTTGATGTATTCACTCTTTATTTGATTTATATATAGATCTATGTGATTTCCCCCTTCCAATGTTTATGTATTAAGTGATTAATACTTGCTTGTGTTAGATCTAATCTTGCCTTGAGTAGATCGTACTAGATCTAGGCCAAATTTGAGATTTCCTCAAGTTTAAGAAGGTTTGAGGATTGGTATTTGTTGTCACTTGTGTGTAGGAAGCAGGCTGTAGGAATTGGAGTTGGATCTTCGGAGTTGCGATGACCAAGATACGTAAGAACAAACGTCGATTCAAAGGTATGTCATTCTATCTTCTTACTTGAATATGAATGAATCTAGTATATCTATGGAAAATTATATAATGGTCTATCCCATTGTCTCTCTTGAATCAAGGGAAAATCCAAAGGAAGCCTTTCTTATCAATAGGTGAGATTTATCCATCAACAATGTTGAGCAAGGAAAAAAATATATAAAACAAATACACTATTTTAAACATGCTTAAATTTATTATTATTTTGATAATCTTTATTTTAAAATAAATCTTAAACAATATTGTATTATAATATAATAATAATCATATAATAAATAAAATTAAAAATTAAAAAACACAATTTAACAAATAAAAAATACATATACAACGTGAGTGGGCTTAATGGTTAAGAGCATGTGTTTCCTCTTAAGAGGTCACAAGTTCAAATCCAACTATGGAGCTCGTGAGAATTTGTTCTTATCTTAACAATGCTTATTTTTTCTTTACACTTGGCAAAACAAATAGATAATACATTAACATATATTTATTAATGTTTTAAATACATAAATTTTATTTTATTTTTTATTTGTTATCCCTCTTTAAAACAAATTGCACTTATTAATACCATTAAACAATACATTATATTTATTAATATTTTAAACACAAATTTTAATTTTTTTGTTATCTCTCTTTAAAACAAATTGCACTTATTAATAGCATTAAACAATACATAGTTAATTGGGTTTAGGAGTGACTACTAGGAATGATTTAGCTTGGGTGACTACCAAGAATGATTGTTATCCTCTCCACTGAATTCAATAAAAAATATATTGTTATATTGGCTTAAAGCTTGTTATTGATCAACCTTGTACCTTGAAAATTCTACAATTTACCTTAAATACCATCCTTATAAATACCATCCTTAAAATGAATAAAAAACATTAAACAATACATTATATTTTATTTTTTTATTTGTTATCCTTCTTTAAAACAAATTGCACTTATTAGTGTTAAACAATGTTGTATTTTGTAGGCATCAAATATTCTAGCTACATTTATGCTTTGACATCATAATATACTTTTTCAAATATCAATACAAGGCTTTCTCACAGTTTTTGGTGCTTGCATGTCCTGCTGCAGTGTTCTCAGGTGTAGCAACATTTCATGCTTTGACATCATAATAGACTTTCAAATATCATTACAAGGATTTCTCACAAGCTTTTGGTGCTTGCACGTCCTGCTGCACTCTCCTTGGTTGATTCTAATTGGGTATCATTGTGAAAACTTAAGCTTTGTTTGTGGTCATTAATTTTATGCAAAATCTCTCAGTCCTATGGGTGTATACTCAAGCAATGTATGCAGGTAATGTCTGTTCAAGCATAACAGTAATCTATATACAAGTACAGGCGAAGGCGTATGGTAAACTCCCTAGTCCACATCATATATTCACATCAATCAATTCTAACATGCAGTTCGGATTCAATCCTTGGGACCCTCCTTATGCCCTAAATGGATTTCGTTGAACTGTTGGGGTTGTTTGATGGAACCGTCCCACAGAATTTCTAATTTTTTCTTGTCCCATGACGTAGATCAGAGCAGGGAGAGCACCCATCTGGGCACTCGGCATGGCCGTGGTTTAATCAAAGGAAGCTTGCAAGTAACAGTCATATCTAGAGACTCCGTGAATGAGATTAAACTTAGCAAATTTACCCATCATAAATCACAATGAATGAACGCACCATTCTATAATTATAGCATACCATTAATGCCATACTCTCTGGCTTGGTTGCGTTTCCGCTGGTCTTCCTTACACAGAATTGACTGGAGGTATGGATAGATTGCATGCCATCCTTTTCTCTGTTACTGTGTACAGACTGTTTAAGTTCGCAGGTTACTTAAACCTCTGTCTGTGTTCAGCTTGCTTGTCACACCTACTCTCTGTGTCTGGTTTGCTGTCCGCTCCTGGATCATTTAATAGACATGGACGTAAATTCAGTCTTATGGATCAGGTCCCATGGGCATATCCTATGTGGAATTCGCTCCACATTAATTGTACCTCTTCTGGCCTGTAGAACGTGGACGTGTTTACTGATTGCTTCTGCCAATCAAACTTTCTGCTTTTGTACGATTTCATGTCATATCCTTGCAGGCTGTCTGCCCATTAACTGGTTTTGTCTTCTTTCTTCTTACTGCTCAGAGCAAGCGAGCCTTTATAATGGTCGATACAGTGGGGTATGAAGGCCACAGGATCAAGCAGCGAGATCAGATCAAGCAACATCATGTGCCACCTCCGTTGCAAGTGCCGACTGGTGGGGATTCTGTTGGGTCTGCCTTTTGCTGTTGTTGCAATCCTACTCTCCCTTCTGGGTGTATTAATATGGATATTTGGGTTGGTGCTCTCATCATCCTTATTAGCTCAACCAATTCATATGATTTCAACAAGGAAATCAAGACGTTCAAGTTAAATGTGCTTTTTTTTCAAAATTTATTTTCGTTCAGGTTAACTAAAAGGAATGGCTGGATTTAAACTGTTAGTATTGTGTAGGTGCCTGTAGCTCAGCCAATTCCTATGATTTCAACAAGGAAAACAAGATGTTCAAGTTAAATGTATTTTTTTTTTCAAAGTTTATTTTCATTCTAAAAGGAATTGCAGGATTTAAACCGTTAGTATTGTGTAGGTGCCTGTAGCTCAACCAATTCCTATGATTTCAACAAGGAATACAAGATGCTCAAGTTAACTGTGTTTTTTTTTTCAATTTTATTTTAGTTCAGGCTAACTAAAAGAAATTGTATTAGTATTATGTAGATTGTCTAGGCACCTTATGGTAGATTGTGTAGGCAACTGTGTGTAAAACAAAGAAATTGTATTATGTAGATTGTATAGGTACCTGTGTGTAAAACATAACCCTGATTTTTTTGGAAGAGCTTTGAAGATGATAAAATCTTCGGTTATTTTTTTCATACCCTACCCTATCCTTCTTTGGATTTGAACTTGTGACCTCTTAAGAGGAAACACATGTTCTTAACCATTAAACTCACTCATTAAATACATCAGAAAAGTTTTTGATATTAAATGTTAATAAATATGAAAATTATAATGAATATATGTTATAATGAAACTGTAAGGATCCCTGGGTTGTGGTTGTTCCTTTTGGTGTGAATAAATATCTAGGATTACTATGAATCTATGCTAGTAATAATTTATTTTTAAGAATAACCGATGGTTGTGATTGTTTCAGGTTTATTCTGAATTTGATTTGCCCATGCTGTGTCTGTGTTACACTTATCATCGAATTTGCTGTGGATTTGATCAAAGCTCCGCTCTGTATAATGCGGTGGTTCACCTTGAAAATTCCATGCTGAGAAAGAGGAAAGACAAGCTGCTTGCAGGGATCTGTAGTTTTCTGTAACGTTTTCTTCTAAGTAGAGTTCATAAGGTCTAGTCTTGGTACTGTTATATGTTCCAATCAGATTATCTTCTATGTCTAATTGTTGTAAGGAAGGCTGTTGATGTGTATCCACCTAACTAGCAATGAGATATTGAATCTCTGGGTGCTTTTTATTATTGTACTTTTTGGTTTTTCTCCATGCAAATTGAATTATCATGAATCTTTGAAAACCCCATGGCATCTTGTCCTTTTTTAAGTCCTCATTGCATGAGGGCTCTGTAAAAGGGTCAATCTCCAATATATGCTTCTTTCAATTTATCAGAATAATCTTAGAAAATTCTCCTGTTTTCAATGCTAGTGCAGTATACAGATTAAGCAACTAGCCTGGTTCAATTTGTAGCTTTCAGAAGCTGGAAAATTAAAAATGCTTATTAGAATTGTAGGAATAATTTCTCAAATGATCCGGGCCTTCAAAGTTTCAAATATTCAATTGTAAAATGACAAAACATAAACAAAAAGATCGCTCGCTCAAATTTGAAGTTGCAACAATTTTTTACCTAATTTAAAACAAAATTGATAAAAAATATATATACTTTATAAAAACTCAAAAAAATCAAAGTTTAGAATAAGCAAACCTGCATGCGGAATGTCAGAATTTAGTCATGATTCCTGATTTCCTTCGAAAATATGCTCTACACGCATGCAATTGAATGCTGGTTCGAAAGGTATATTTTGTTAGCTATAGATTCATGTGAAAAAACTCCAATTTTAAGTGCTGGCAAATCATTAATTTTTTTATTATCGAACTCCATATTAAAGCCAATAAACTTACTTAAATCTATGCTTTAATATGATTTTCTAAATCTATATAGTATCTTTTCATCGTTCCAATGGCATGGAGGGTGTACTTTTTGTCATGTTTAGACTGTCCATTACCAAATTATCTGTATTAATCATAAATTATTCTCATTAACCAACATCTCCACATTACAAATTTGATTATGTTTGTTTGCATCATGATGTAATTTAGCATTATTCGTTATATTTTTCTAATTTCAATAAATAAGTATTATTGATGGAGAGTGAGTGATGCCACACATGAAAGGATCACCTTGAGTAGAAGTGTAACAATTAGTGTAGAAACAATCTACATTGAACAACCTCTTACATAGTTTAAAGTGGTAATATGTGTTGTTGTAGAAGTGCTAAAAGTTACATTAAGTTTAGAGTTGTGATCGCAGTGTACATGATGGAGATTCATCATACTAATTGTACAACTCAATAGAATTCCATTCATATCCTAACTTTAATGAAAATAGTCCCGTAACAACCCCATGTCTTCCTCTTCTTCACTTTTGTATATATTGTGGTATATGGAATATGAACATATGAGAAAATGCAAAATTAGCATGCACAAAATTGGTGCAACAATTGGTGAATTTCGCACATTGGAGTGAACAACTTCTTGTATAATTTGGAGTGACAATATATGTTGTGTCATAGACGTGCTAGAAGTTAGATGGTATAATTTAATGTTGCAATTAAGTCATTGATGTTAAGATCAATCAAAATTGTGTGCTAACATCGTCACATGCACTGCATAAGAATAACAAAAATCACATTACTGCAGTGGGACAACTTAACATAAGTTTGATTAGATTCCAACCATCATGAAATAGTCTTCAAATGACCATATGTCTTCCTCTCGCCCCTTAATGTTTCAATAACATTCTATCTTCCTCTCCCCCACTTACGTATAATGTTGCACTATAGTTACGTGGTAGACTTTAAAGTTGTGATTCGATCACTAATGATGAAGATCATTCCCACTAAGACCTTGTGTTCTAACATCTTCAATACACCATAAGAATAGCATGGAGCACATTAGTGCAATTAGACAACTTAGCATAAATATGTGCAAATTCCAACCGTCACGAAAAATAGTCTTCCAACAACCCTATCTCTTTCTCTCCCTCCCTAGTCTTCCAACAACCTTCTCTCTCCCTCTCCCCCACTTATGTATAATGTTGTGCTATATGGAGTAAGAACATATGAGAAGTCAAAACGCACTTGGTTTTACCTTAACTAGATTATTTATACTTCTTATGACACTGTAACTAAGATTATTAGTTGCTTCTTACTTTCACATGTCGCATACATTGTTTCTCAATGAAATTTGGCGTTGAGATTTGTTGCCCAAACAATTGCAACATTGTCTGTGTTTAATTGTTTGATTTGTAAAGTATATCTAAAATGCACAATAAAACTACCACTAGAAGATTGAATAAGCTCATTGTATTTTGTGGTGTGGATGTGCATTCCATAGGCATACTCCATTTTGGATCTCATTGGTATCATAGCATCATATTACATGTAATTGCAAGAGCTTCTTACATAGTATATGGTTAATACACAATCATAGACAAAGAAGGAGATTGAAGATGAATTGTAAACCTGAATTAAACTATTTAAGGAAGGAATTGTCAATCTTGATGACAAAAATGGTACATCTAGATGAATAAATGACATGGACATCACTTAGATGTTGCAGACTATAAATTTGATAATTGTTAGCACACACTATGTAACATTCCCTAGCTTAACCGGGGAACATTACTTGTGGAAATACACATAAATTCAAAAAAAATCTACGAATTAAATTCATGTAGCTTACCAACTATGAATTATACACAAATTTAACCATTTTTAGATACCCATAACTATACACAACTACAGCATGCTAAAATGACATGAATACACCAAATAAAATCATCTACAACAACATATAAATCGTTCCCATTCACAGAGTAAAATGTGTAGTAGTTAAACTCATAAATTGACTCAGAAGATAGATAAACACTTATCTTTTTTAAAAAGTTGTGCAACCAGTTGCTCAGGACGGATGTTCCACCCAACCATAGACTTGGTGTTCTATATCTCAATAGCAAGTCACCCCTAAGATGGGGCTAGAAATCCACAAGAAAGGGGTGTCTCTCACTATCCACTCACAACTCGGATATCCCACAATCCATTGGTATTCTCCTACATCTATCACGATTTCCACTAGCTCTCTTCCTCTTGACCTACCCAACCCAAGGAATGTGCCCCTTCATTGCTCTAGTCCATCAAGTTGCACCATTCATTTATCTGGGCCTCTCTAGCATAAGTAACTGGGAATGTCACTACTGGAAACTCATATGAACTCACTGCTAAGAAAAAATATCAGGAAAAAAACAATAATCACTTTTTGTTACATTACAGCTCACACAAGAGTTCACTCTTCCAGCCTAACAACCTGACTCTTCAGTATTTATGTCCAAAAATGCTCCAAAATTCACCCTCCATTATAGCTCCAACGCTAATTCTCTTTTTCTCTATTTTCCACTTGTTGTTCATGCAAAACATGCCTATAAAAAGTTTTATGATCTCCCCATTCAAATTTCCTCTCTTTTCCCCAAGTAAATTAATTACTCACTCTATCCAATGTTGATTGTACTTCATCCCCATGATCCCAATAACTATGGGATGTGACTTTTCACACCCACCCTCTTACATGAGTTTAACGATTGGGCTCTTATACACTCAACCCCCCAAAAAATAAAAGGTTGTCCCTAATGATAATAAAATTCAGGAAAGTGGGTTTGAATTAATACCCATAAATAATTTCCCCCTTGGACCCCTCTTAGAAACTCCCTTCTCTTGTGGAAAATCCATCCCCCATATCTCTCCATTTCCCTTAGCAGTGGTCATCGCATTTTATTTATTAAAATTTAGAAATGCAATTTTCATATTACATCATTTGGCCATAGCCACAGTCATATCTACATTATACATTAATCAAACTAGGAATTATAGAGTTGATGTTATATTCACCCCCCTTACAATTTTGCACCATCCCCGGTGCACTGTACCATGCCAAAATACATATATAAATTTTCACAACAATATTTAGAAAATAAAAATTCTGCAATTTCACAACTCCAACAACGGTTCCATTCATAATATATTGTTCTTCTCAACCTATTGACCCAAGTAATGTGTTGCCTTCACTTTTCTTAGTCCATCAGTTTTCACCATTCTTTTATCAGGGCTATCAATGCAAGTGACCAAGAATTCTGAGACGTGGTTCCATAACTCTAGCTTCCCAAAAATGGATTCTTTCCTTTTTAGCTTCTATTTTCTTCAAAATTGACAAAAATTTGTGAGTGTTCCTCCCTCGTAGTTTCTTCGTGCTCCCACATTGGATCTTCAGGATAGTAGCAGGTCCATTATAACTTTACTAGGTTGATTTATTTGTTCCTGATCACTTTGACTTTTCGTTCCAGGATGTGTACTGGTTCTAAAAAAAAATCCTCTTCGTGCTCCACCTAGATCACAGTCCAATCAATTATGTGGTTAGGTTTAGGCACATATTTCTTTAATAATGATACATGAAATATATCATGCACTCTCATGGATGCAAGCAATGCTATCATGTATACAACTAACCCTATATTCTATAATATTTCAAAAGGCCCACAATAGCTTGTTGCCAACTTTGGGAAGCAACCCAATCTTAGTGAACTTATTTTCTCTTTCACTTTTAGAAAAACATGTTTGTCCACTTTAAAATCTATAAAAACTTTGTTCTTGTCTGCATAACTTTTTTGTTTGTCCTAGACAACCTTTAAATACTTCCTAATCCTTGTCATATGCTCTCCCATTTCCTTCTACAAATCTGGCCCAATGACAACTCTATCTGTTGGGTTATCCCAACTCACTAGTGTGTTACACTTTCTGCCATACAAAGCTTCAAATGGACTCATTTTTAATGAGGCTTGATACCCATTATTGTAAGAAAATTCCACTAAGTGGATTCCCACTTTGATGGTTGGTCCATCACATACATCTTGATCTTGTCTTCAATTATTTCATTGGTTCTCTCTATTTGTCCATCTGGCTCTAGGTAATACATTACATTGAGATTTAAATTTGTCCCAAAGCCTTTGAACAAATCCTTTCAAAACTTGGATGTGAATTTTGGATATTTGTCTAAAACTATTTCCTTAGGTACCCCATGTATCCTAGCAACTTATTTCATGGAGATTTCTACAACATTTGTTTCCTTATGTGTGGTCTTTACTAGAATAAAATGTGCAACCTTAGTCAATTTTTCCACAACCACCATGATAGAATCATGTTTCCTCACTATTATGGGTAGCTTTGTAACAAAATAAATGGTAACCACTCCCCATTTCCATTCAGGAGTGGGAAATGGTTGTAATAGCCTCGTTGGATGTCTATGTTCATCCTTTCCCTTTTGACACTCCAGGCATCTAGCTAACCACTTATTTCTTCATTCTTGGCCAAAAATATTGGCTTCTTACAACTGCAATTGTTTTCTAATATACTAGGTGCCCAACATATGGCACATTGTCCATTTATCTCAACACTGTATTTTTCATCTCACTAGAATTTGGCACATATATTTTCCCTCTATATATGAGTATTCCATCCTCTTGCAGTTCATAATATTTAAATTTCTGCTGCAAATTGCCTTGTTGTAATGCTTCTTTTATTTGTAAATATTGTTGATCTGAATTTGTAGCCTCTAAAATTATATGTTTTAAATATTTGTTGTACATTTTGATGGTTTCCATATGCATATCATGTGCTCTTCTGTTAAGTGCATTAGCCACCTAATTTTCTTTTCCTTTGATATGTTTAATTTCAAAGTCATATTTACTCAGAAATGTGAGCCATCTAGTTTGCATGACATTTAATGTTGGTTTTCCAAAACAATGTCTCGGACCATGGTGTTATGTTCTTAGCTCAAATATTCTCTATGTGAGGTAATTCCTCCACATTTTAAGTGCATGAACAATGGATTTTAATTCCAAGTTATGTGTAGCATAATTCCTCTCATGTTTTTTTAATTTTTGGGACTCATAGCATACCACATGATACTTTTGAGTGAGGACTCCACCGAGCCCTTCCTTTCACGCATCAGTACACACCACAAAATATTCATCTGTATATGAAACCTTCAAGACTAGTGCACTTGTCAAAATGTCTTTAAGTTGTTGAAATCTCTCTTCACACTTGGAAGTTCATTCAAATTCCACTCCCTGCTTTTGCAAAGAAGTGATTGAGCTTGCAATCTTTGAAAATCCTTTTATGAATCTTCAGTAATAAAATAAAGACCCATAAATGATCTAACCTATGTCAAATTTCTTGGCACTGACCATCCTCTAATGGCCTCTATCTTCTTAGGATCAATTGTTATCCCATATGTTGAAATAATATTCCCCAAGTAGTGAGTCATATTTTGATAAAAGATACATTTACTTAGTTTGGCACACAATTTACGCTCTCTTAAAACTTGTAGCACCATTCTTAAATGTTTCTCATGTTCCTCTTTTGTCTTTGAGTAAATGAGTATATCATCTAGGAACACAATCAAAAATTTATTTAGGTATTCCCTAAACACACCATTCATCAGGCACATGAAAAATGTTGGGGGTTTTGATAGCGCAAATGGCACTACCATAAATTCATAATTCCCATATTCTGTTATGAACGATGTCATATTGATATCTTCTTCATTTATCCTCACTTGATTATAAATTGATCTCAAGTCAATATTGGAAAATATTCTTACACTTTTCAGTTGATCAAATAGATCATCAATCCATGACAAAGGATATTTGTTCTTTATGGTGACCTTATTTAGCTTTCTAAAATTAATACGCAACCTTAATGTTCTATCTTTCTTTTTCACAAAAATAATTAGGGCTCCTCAAGGTGATACACTTCGGCATATATACCCCTTCTTTAACAACCCTTCAAGTTGCTTCTACAACTCTTTCAATTATGGTGTGCCCATTTTGTAAGGTGTCTTGGACATAGGGGCAACTTCTAGCACTAAATCAATAGATAAATGAATGTCTCTCTTTGGTGGTAATCCTAGGATTTCCCCAAAAAGATATTCAAAATCCCTCAAGACTAGATGGTATTAAATAATTACACTTTAGCTATGTCTAACTCTTCCATATGGGCTACAAAAATTTGGCATCCCTTCCCGAAACTCTTTTTCAATTGCATGGATGAAATTTCTCTAACAACTACAACTCTCATAATGCCTTGAATCTTTCCTTGATTTCCTTCCTCATCAAGACAAGTGATTGTCTTGTTGTAACAATATAGGAAAACATCGTGTTTTTCCATCCAATCCATGCCAATTATATAGTCATATGAACCTAAAGGTATGATTTTCACATCTACCTTTGTGTTGAGTCCATTCATGACTATTGGGAAATATTCAACCAACTCATTGATTTTCCTCTTAGCTCCCTGTGGCTAACTAAACTAACCAATATTTATTATGCTTACTCTTCAAGTGAAACATTTCAACAATGTTAGAGTTTATGTAACTATGGATAGCTCCTGAATCAATTAAAATTGCTATGGGTTGGTTATCAATCTTACCTTCCACTTCAATCATGGGGGATTGATACTATGCTTTCTTGTTGTCCAAGGTTGCATAAATCCTTGGCATGCTTCCTTCCATTTATTCCATTGTTTTATCCTCATGAATGTTGTGGACAATCTTCATTCTTTTATTTTTTTAGGGTAGTCCCTATACAAGTGATTTCCTTCACGTCCCCAACATTGTATAGGTTGTTTCCTTATCCTTTTTTCAAATGAATATGTCATCCCATGCTCATTTTGAGTTGATTATCCTTGTTTATTTGTTTGTGAGTTGTTCTTGAAAAAGGGTGGCTTAAAATATTTCTTCTTTTGATCCCTCTTTCCTTTCATCTTGTCATTCCAGTATTTTTGGAAGACTCACCTCCCTATGCTCTGCTCAAAAAGATGATTTTATCTTCTTATGGTCTCATCCAACGTCTTGGGGTTATCATAGTGTATCTTGTCATTGTTTCAGTAAGGTAACCCACTTAGAAACCTTTGTATTTTGACCTTCTCATCCTTTATGAATCCTACATACTTCAACAATTCAAAGAACATCTTCTCATATTCATCCATTTTCATGCTTCCCAATTTGAGTTCAAAAAACTCTTTCATATTTCTTTCATAGTAATTCTCTGAAAAATATTTATCTTGGAAATATTCTTTGAACTTCCTCCATGATACCTTCCTCTCATCAAGGTGTTTGTCTTTCTTAAGTTGATACCACCACATGGTTTCCTTTCCTTGCAAGTGGTAGGTTGCAATTCTTGTTTCTACTCTTGGGGGATAGTCATGCAACTAGAAATATTTCTTCATTTCTGATAGTCAGGCCTCGACCTCTTCTCCCTTCCTCTACTCACCATTGAAATTTGGTGGCTTGATTTTCCTGAGTTCACCTTGCAAGATGTCTTCCTCGGGCCTTCTCCTCTGCCTCCTGACAAGAGACACACTTGGGCTTCTCCATGGCCCTGAACTTGCATGAGATATCCTAGTTGATTACTCTGGGGAATGATGGCGTCCACTCATGCTCCTTGACTAGCTATCATTCTCATTCTCATCCGTTCTTCTATGGTATTTGGATGTTATCACATGTCTAGTACTATCCACTTTATTTGTGCCAGAGTCTTTATTGTTTTTTCTATGCAACATATTCAAACTCTGTAGTATCTCCTCCTTATATTTCATAATATTCTCATTATCTTCCCTATAGTTATGTACCTCTCTATGAAATATTCTCATAGTTACAAGCTCATGCCTGGCTCTTCTTCCATTAGAATTTGTCTTAAAATTTCCCATGTTGACATGTAGACCTCTGGCCTCCTCCTCATGGTTGTAAGATCCCTACGCATCTTCCATGATTGTGTTTCTCATTCATGAACCAAATTTCCCTATTGAACCTCTTAATTTTTCAAGAAAATGTGAAAGAAAGAAAATTTTTGTTAGACAAAAATATATACATACATAGTTCTCGAAAAAGAATGCATAAATGTTTTGCTCTTTAACGACCACCATTCATCTTCTTTTGAGTTGATTGCAAAATATGTTAATCAGATCAATTTTATAGGTTTCTATATCACTTATCCTCCTCAATACCTTTCCAACAACTATTTATTTTCCCAATTCTAAATTATGAGCTGAAATTTATGGCCAATTGAAAATTCTGTACCCCTTTGTTACCCATGATTTTGGTCATCTTGATGGTGTATTGATGATGGTGTACTCAGGCTCCTAATAAGAACTTTCTCCTGAGAAAAGTGACATTCATCTCTTCCCAGAAAACATATTTTTGAAGAGAGTTCGCAGGTTGCTTATATACTAGGGTGCAAGAATGACCCATTCTCGCAGGTTGCCTTCGTCTAGGGTGAAAACTTCTCGCACTGTGCTATATATCTAGGGTGTGAACTTGTTCTCAAGATTGGAAAAAGATGAAGTCTCGATGGTTCTAGAAGGAAATCTTCTATAGAATGGGTTGGCATTCGAATGGTTATTATTTTACTGGTTTCCCTGATTTGGTGGGATCATTCTCATCCAAGTAACCATCTAATCCTCTATTATATATTGATGGGATTCTCATGGAAAAGGTTAAGCAAGATTAATTGGAGAATTGGTGAAGGAATTGTGTGAAGGACCTAGCTTGAACAGAAGCTTGGAGGCTCTAGAAAGTCTATCAAGAGGAGTTGGATCTTCTTCATGCTAGAATCGAGCAAGTGTGTGTGTTGGAACCAAGAGTCACTGAAAGGAAGCTTGAAACATCAAGGCGATCAGATTGTATCTTCTACTTTCGATTAATATGATACAATGGCATGTCCTTTTCCCATAAAGTCATTCTTACTTTATTGTGTAATTCCTTGATCATACACATAAGTTGACGATTGAATATATTTTTCTATCTTCACTTTGGTTGGTTTGTGTTGTCCTGGTCTTGACCTCACGAGAGCACCGAAGCGAAATGGGAGCAACAAAGACCCTAGGAAGCGATACGAAGGTATGTCACTCATTCCTCTTTGATAGCTAATTCAATGGTCATAACTTAGGGAAATAGTCATGTCTTGTCCTATTTTGTTCTAGATCCAAGTGGATCTAGGGAGATCTATTAGTGTCCGCACCTACCAATTAGTCCGATAACAAAATTGGCGACTCCACTGGGGAGGCAACCCGATTTCTTTGTGGTTTTTGGTGTTTTTCCTTGGCCATTTTCTCTTGCCTTACCTTTCTCCATTTCTATCAATCTATGAGTCTTCAGGACATCCTGATAGACCCTCTGGTTCCAGAAATCCCTTCAAATTTTTTGTCTTTTTCCAAAACTTTGCCTAGTTTCAGGCATTCTCGCATTGAACCCCACAGTGGCCTGCGAGAATACTTTGAGTTCACACTTTGATTTTTAAGTCCAGTGCGAGGTTATCACACTCTACTCAAAGCTAGCCTACGAGAATGACCCATTCTCGCACTGTGCAATACTGATAGCCTGCGAACCCTCTTTTAAATTTTTTGGATTTAAGATTTTTGCATGTTCAGCTGCCCAGATCAGTATAGGTGTCTAAAAAGAACTTCTTGGACCATTGGTTGATGTTTTCTTGTCTTTGGATTTTGTGCACGATCAATCTTCAAAAATCAAAGGCTCTTCCTGTCCATCTTTTTCTCGACTCTCATCTCTTGACTTTTCTTGGCAAAGATATACTCTCTGATTTTGGAATCTGAGTGCGTGTTTGGTTAAGACCCGGTGATCGGTTTGAAAGTTGGGATTCTTTGTCTTTCTCATTTTCTCATTATTTGGAAGATTACTTTTCTCATGCAATTGAAAAGACTAGTTTTGTCTGCTTGTCATTTTTGTTTCCATTGAAAGATTGGTTTGGGTTTTTGTTTATTGCTTGTTCATTAGTTTTTGGTTTTCCTCACTTCACCATCATGGTGTAGATCCTTTTTGAAAAGTAAAAAAAAAAAATTCCTTTCAAAATCATTTTCGTCTTTGAAAATATTGAAAATCCATTGTTGAAATTATTGAAAAAGAACCAATAGAGAATTGTCATTATTGCGTGATTTGTTGCGATTGCATTTCAAAGAAAATTGTGTATCGTAGTTCAAGATTGGTCCGGAAAACTTCTCTTTCCCTCCCGTACATAGGATTCATCAAACGAAAATCGATATATTTCATTCCTATCTATGCATTGTCGGGTCAGAGTCTCATACAACATCAGTTTCATCTCTGTTTCCTTTGAGTAACAACAACCCTTAATAACATTGTGAAAATTTTAAAAACTTAACTAGTAACTCTTTTCTAGGGCTCTATTACACCAACATTTAGCTAGGATAGCGCTTTGGAATAGGTAGAGAGATACACTCTCCAAAGCACGGAACACACAATAGCATCTTGTGTTAAGGAGTGTCAAATTCCATTTACAACATTTTTTCCTGGGAAGCCCTTCTCACACAAGGGTCAAACCCAAGGTCGCATTGATATTGACAGAGTTACTCACCCTGCTTTGTTGATATCGGTGTAGAGATTGCACATATTACGGGGGTTACTTGGAGGTATACCCACAATGATGAGTGGAAGCCTCTTGATTTGATTTCGGGCTATATACCTTGCCCTTGCATGTGGATCGGACTGTCGATTGTCCCCCCAGGATTTATCATTGTCAGTGGTATCTTTAGTGGCCTATCTTCTTAGGGTCTTACACAAGGTGATTGTGAAGGGGCAAGTCTTCACGGTACCTGGAATCGACGTTGGCCAAACTCACTCGGTCACCTTGGAGGGTATACCCACGATTATGTGTGGGAGCTTGCACCAGGGTGTAAGTCCATTAAGCAGGTCATCAGCGTAACTTTTCCACCCTAGCCCAGCCCCTTCTCGTCTCATTGTTGCGACGTTGGATTTCATCACCAACTAGTGAATTCGGAATTGGAAGGTCTTGTTTGCTTGGTTTTGTTTCCTAGATTTTGTTTACTAGCACGTGATGTTTGTTTACCCAAGTTGACCATAAGATTTTCTTTGTAAGTTTGTAACTCGTTCACAATAGATCCTCCACGTCGTTCATGTAGAATGCAGGGTTTATCTCCAAAGCATCTGGAAGATTCTCAATCCGTGCCTACAAGCTCACTTGAGGGATCTCCTCAACAGAGTGAAGTCCAAGACGTTACCACTCCATAAGTGGAACGAACCGACTCTCTAGAACATTTCCAAATTACCAATACTCGAGAGGACTTTCGACTTCACCCTGATTCGGAGAGACAGATTATGCGAGTGAATTCTTCCGGAGACTTAGTTGTTGTGTCTTCTGGATCACCGATTGGACTCTTTCCGGGAATAGAGGGCCAAGATCCTTTTTGGTCTACGGGCATTTTTAGATGAGACCTCTTTGGTGCAGGATCAGGCATTGAAATCACCATCTCACCTGTGCTCTCTGAAACCTCTAACCTAGACACAGTACCATTTACTACTACCTATTATTTTCTTGGTACAGACGCCCTGCGATCTGACCACATCTTGACCATCCCTATAGAAATGGTCCATTACACAGATACTACGAGTATTCACACCGGGATTACCGCGGTTAGTCAAGCCCCCATAGGCACACTGCTCTCTCCCAGTGTCACCCCGACACTACCACCCGGGTATCGTGCATTGAATGCTTCTATTCCCACTCCTACGCAAACCCCATCCGGTACTCCTGGTGATCCCTCTTATTCTAGGCACTCTCTTCCTGGTTTCATTTTGACACTTCCTCAACCCCCTTTTGGAGGACCTTTCTCTTCCTCCACTGGCAGCATTAATCCTAGTGGCACTATTCCGTCATTCACACTAAATTACTAGATTCCTATTGGTGGACAATTTCACCAAGAAGGTTTGACTCAACCCCCCCTTGGCGGGCAAATTCCTATTGGAACGCAATTCTCAATTGAAACACAACCCCCAATTGGAACACTACCCCCACTTGGAACATAACCCCCGATTGGAGAACAACCCCCACCAACCCCACCTTATGGACTAAACATATCTCCATCCTTGGCCCAGTATTGGACTCATCTGATACAACATACTCCTCAATCGACTGGGGGGAAATAGCTTCCAGTTTCATCCGTTATACCCCCTAATATAGGCCAACCATATCCAAGCACGTCCAATCCTATTTGGGGCTCGAATGCTCAAACTCACGTCCCTGTCCAAGGATACAATCCCATGACCTACTTTCCTCTACAATCACCACCAAATCTGCCTAGGTCTTCACATTATATGCAGACTTCTTATGGTCCTACTGGTTTGCCGACAGGTCTTCCTCCCCAAAGCCACCAGTACCCACATGTCAATCGACAGTTACCCTTCTTGGCCACTTTGGATCTCCCGGACTTGTCAAGGATTTTAAATGATCCAATTCGTCACTCTCCCCAATGGCCCGCTATACCATCCAAGATACCATCGGACATCCCTAAATTCGACGGTAAAGTGAGAGAGGACCCGAACAATCATGTCATGACTTTTCACCTCTGGTGCTCATCCAATTCGTTGATGGGTGACTCTATTCATTTACGTCTTTTTCAAAGGACCCTCACGGGTTCTGCTGCAAAGTGGTATATAGAATCACCACGAGGTTTCTTCTTCGACTTCAACACCCTAGCTATGGCCTTCCTCACCCACTACCAGTTACTGATCTGTTATGAAATGGGGACCAAAATTTTGAGTTCTTTCAAACAAAACAAAGCCACTCATATATCTGATCACATTCATGAGTGGCGACGGAGATGACGTCTCATCAAACTCGAACTTTCCGATCAGTTACTGGCAGAGTGGTTCACAAAATCATTTGTGAATGAAATCAGTCGTGACATCTCCATGGGTGGAGTGGTCACGGAAGAGCAGGCCATAAGTCGTGCTCAATACCTTGACCTCGTTTACTCACAAACGGGTACCCTTTACGACTTACTACTCGACGCACCTTGTCCTTCCACTTCCACCACTTCAACTACTCCAGTTGCTTCTCATGCAGCCGATGGTGTGATTGGAACTTTCCATGCCCAACCACATTCCGCCTCAAGCACCAACCCCAAACCTGCTTCTTCTAATGTTCAAAATGCTCTGTCTCCTGCCCCTCCCACCGGCAAGACTTCTGAGGTAAATGCGGTTCAATCTACCCCAGCCGGTAAAAACAAATCCAAAAGGGGAACGGGTAAGAATAAGGAGGACAAAAATACTTCTCAAGTAGAGTGAACCAAAACTCCACCTGTTGATGATATGGATAAGCGTAAACCTCGATACCCTTGTCTTATCTGTGGTGATGATCACTACACGAAGGATTGTCCACGACACGCCGAGGTCACTAAGTTCCTTCAAGGAGCCCCAAAACCACCTGCTCCAACCATTTTTTCCCAACCCTTCTCGTCTCAACAACAGGCCCAATTGGTCATTCATGACCAACCCTCCCCTTCTACCACATCCTATGTATTGATGTGTACTGGCGATTCAAAGACGAACGACATTGCGCTCACCACTCGAGCCAAAGATTATTCTCCCTCTAAAGAGAAGGTTGATGACCCACCTCCTTCATTGGTACAACCCTCTCCCGCGACTCCACCTACCAACGATCCTCTTCATCTCAAACAACCGAGCCTTGACACAGTTCTTCGACCCCCCCCCAAAGGGCGTCTTTCGGAAATCGGCTTTCAATCCTCATGCTCGTGTTGCCTAGAACTACAGCATTGTTGAAGATCTGGCCCAAGCACCTTCTGCGATGTCAGCCCTCAAAGTCCTTCAAAGTTGTCCCACACAATGGAAGGCACTATTGAAAGCTATCGGTGGAATCGACCCAATGGACACAAATTTAATAATTTTTGACTTGGAAGATCACATTCCAAGGTTACCCCCTCAACTCGCGTTCCAAATCCAAGT